>JANTOP010022938.1:0-12863 GCA_027564815.1 Symmerus nobilis | reverse complement strand
AGCACGCAAACTTAAGGTTACGATGATTCTGGCTACCTTGGCTAGGATGAAAACTAACCCGAGAGTGACCGTGTAGAGTAAGAAATGATGAATGGGTACGTACAACGGACCATAGTGTCTAGGTACCAGGGGTCTAGGGCTACAGCGCGGGACCCCAACCCAAACTGATCTGATCTGAAAGGTTAGATTTGTTATTTCAATTTTTTTAATTTTGAATTGATTTGTTTTTATTTATATATTTTATTTACATTAAACTAAAAACTAACTAAATGACCCCTCAACCCTCAACGGAAAATCATTAGTTTCTATACATACAAATGTATTATACCCGGAGACATGCTTAACGATTAATAATTTTGTACTCCTCACTGTATGAAACGTATCGAACCGCAACCATTTGACATTTCATTTTGTTATTTTTTCGTGGAGGAAAATTTGTTCTGATTTTCTGAAAATTAGATTTGTGAATTGTGCAATGATAATAAATGAGATAAATTGAAAATAATTATTTATCGTCGTGTTTTTTGAAGTTAACTGGTTTAATTACATTAATCGAAAGTACAAAATTTGATCGAAATAATTTTTGTTTTGTTTACCGGGTTTCGTTGATTTTAGTTGGGAAGATTTTCCGTACGTTTTCGTGGCGATCCAGGAAAATCCACTTTTCGGGTAAGAAAATTGGAAAAATCGAATTAGTTGCTTAGGTTATTTATAGAAAGAAATATTCCGGTTTTTATTTTATTTAGTCATTTTCTTCATTTTTCAGCCAGTCACTTATCATCAACCTCGGATGTCTGTATTCAATTTGGCTGCATGATTTATTACGGATCGTTTATTGTGAGATAAATCTGATGCAGGGACAGACAACCGTTAAGTTTGTTGGCTGGCGGGCTCGTTTTTAGAAATTGCTGTTGCAATTTCCAGTTGAAAAATCTGGTTCTGGTTCTTCTCTTATCCTCGCTCGGTTTTCTACACTTTTCTCGACTTACTCTCCGACTCTACGACCTTGTCCTGATTTATTGCGACTTTTTCGAACTCTGTTCCTCTTTTTCGGCAGCTTATTGATTTTTCTCGACCTTTTCTTAACTAACTTCGATTATTTGTGAGTTTCCCGCAATTTATCTGAGTATTTTTCTGAATTTTCTGTTCGCGAAATAACCGTTCTGTACTCACCGTTATCTTATGTTAATATAAATTCCAGGAAAGATGAACTTCAATACATCGATAACGTTAGAGCCGAGTACACCAACGTCCCCAACATGTATAATGGGCGGTGATGGTGGTCCCAGTAAAAAATACTATCGAAAAGCAATCCATCGGTAAGTTCCCAAGTATTTTTTTCTTTTATAATTTTAAAATCGATTGATTAAAATTCCTTTTCTATCGACCCAATTTTAATCATCGTTTGTTTCCATCTAAATTGATAGCAAATATTTATGTTTTTTTATGAAGCGAAGCGAAAGGAATAAAAAAAATTCTATTTTTCCGCATCTAGGTCAATACGATTGCCAGATAATAACGATGAACAATTTGAATAAACAACAATTTATTTACATTTTCTAATTACCCTTAACATTTTATTTATTGATTGATTTGATTCGGGTATCACGCGATTTACCTTATCAGAACTTAATATTAAGCGTGAACTATAGCCGTTTAATGAGTTCAAATAAAAATTGTCTCGAGTTTCTATGTGTTATTATGTTACTATACACATTCCACAGAGATTCTTCTTTTCAATCAAGGTTAAATTGAATTAAATGCTTATAAATAATTACTCTGCGTTATCAGTGATACGAAATTGATCAAAACATGGAATATTTTCTTTCCAATTCGAATCACTGATAACAGATTGTATAAAGTATAATGTATAATTAGCAATTAAAAATGAGAAGCGGACTCGGACCTTTATTCATCCGAATTTTAATAGAAACGGTTGATTAGGATCTCGTTTCCTTAGAAGCAATTTCTTTCCATCATTTAACCTATCGAGGTTTTTTTTACGATTTACACAAAAAACACAGGGAAAATAAATAAATAAATTTCCATAAAATTAAAGTACTTAACGGTTAGCTTCGGGATGTCTAGTTAAGTGGAAAAAAAAAGTCGCAATGAATAATAAATACCGAGAATTTATTTAGCTCCATTTTTCTATACATTTTTGGAATAATATTATTTTTTTTCTCTTCTAATTATTTTCTTTTAATTAATTTTTTGATTTGCATTTAAAATCACGCTACATCGAATGTAAAAATTAGCAAGAAATGTATAAGAGGACCCGGTAATCGAATAAAATGAAAAGCTTTCATTTGAAAATGTAAGCGGATAATTCATTTATTTATTTAAAACAATATTTGATCGCTAATCCGAGGCATATATTGAATTTTAAACATACAACGATTAATTCCAAATTATCTATATAATAATTAGGCTGACCATATATCGTATAAAGTCGTCAGTTTGATTAACTGAAGGAAATCCGTTCAGCACAATATTTGATTTAATCATATTTTCGTTCAAGTCACAAAATATGAAAAATGTTAATTTAAAATTCTCTTAACTGCCTCCCGACTGAGTTGACTTAAATTATTCGATTCCACAATTTGTAATCAGTTAGTTAATGTTCGTTGTGGTGATAATTTGTATATCAAATCGAGTTAATTAAATTGAAATAATTTAACATAGACAAAGAAATTATTAATAAATAAAAAATTCATTTACAAAAAAAGGTGTTTTCTATTTATAATAAAACATTCACGGTGACGTTACAATTTTGTTGTGTTGCCTTTGTTTTATTTTCTAATTTAAGACGATTAAATATTAATTAATAAAAATTTGGTTGGAAAATAAATTGGGTTGGTGGTGTGTTTGGTGGGGTGGGAGATTGTTCACATTAATTTAAAATGCCTGAAATATCCCAAGATGCATTTGAATCATTATATCCTGTTGAGGAATTACGGTTTCACAGTAATTCGTCTGGTGATGCGAAGCAATTGAAAGGAAGCCAATTGAGATTACCGAAAAATTGTAAAATACCGAATGGGAATTATAATAATGGTACCGTTTCCAATCATCTTATTGATGAAACGCATAATCGGATACCGAAATTAAGTGAAACCGAATTGGATAGTTTTCATTTGGGCGGTTTAATGCCGGATATTGTATTCGGATATAAACGTAAAAATAGTCACAGGTAATTTGAAATTATTTTATTAAATAAATTCAAATGTTTAAAAGAAAATTTCAAATCTTATCGATATGACGCATGAAAGAAAGAAAATGAAAATAATAAATAAATGCGAATAAAAAAATATTATTATTTCGTTCTTTTAATCTTAATAAATCTTAATTTTAAACATCAAAACAGATAGAACTACGACTCCGATTCCGCGTTTTTGTTTTGCGAAATTATTACTAATTTCATCAAGTCCAATAAAAATCTTATTTACTTACTACACATTTTTCAGCGAAATTTTTGGCAAACATCTTTAATTATAAAATGTTTCAAGGAATCTATAATTTCTCAATCTGTCACTATTTTCTTGTAAATTCTTAAGATTGATGGAATGCCGATAACATTCTGAATAAATAATTTATAATTACGGCGAGCTCCAAGGATCGACCTTTAGGTTAGGCGTTAGGCGATTGTCTAACACTAGTAGGTCAAGAGTTTCCTCATTTGTTTCCGTCCAGGAGTCCGTCTGGTTTTTTTTTAGGGATGCCTGGATCATCGGATCCTTGGTTTCAACGGACTTACAGAAGTTGTTCCATGAGTCGCGTTGTGCGTTACACAGCAATCTTCTAATTTTCTGTTTTGTATGAATTGAATCAGGTTCTGTATGCCATGTAGAAGTCACGTTTTCTTCCTTCGCTATCTTCCAGAGTTTCCTAGTTTCCGTCCGTAACTTCCTAAGCTCTCCATTGAACCAGTTTTTATTCCCGTTAGGGGAGAGACTAGCTGGGCATAAAGATTTGAAAGATACAGTTAAGCCATTTGTTAGCCCAATGTTTCTCAAAATGTGCTCCGTGGAGCCCCAGGGTTCCGCGGTACTAATTCGGTTATAATTTCTAGAATATAATTTGTTTCTTATTTATTTGGCAACAAATCTGTATCCTTAGATTTTCCAAGTTTCGAAAAAAATTTGTCGAAAACTCTATTTTTTAAAGTTATTTTTAAAATATAAATTTTAAATAACCCCTTTAAGGTTTTTATCTCATTATCTCTACCAAACTACTCTTTAAATGAGCTGTAAATGGGATTTTAAAATTTTAAATTTCCCGGGAAATTATAACCAATTTTCCGGCAAAGTGGTCGTTCAAATAACGACGTCACACTTCAACCCCCCACCAAAATTCGGGCATTGATTGTTTTTTAATTTTGATAACTAAATTTTTTTCCACTGATTAGAAAACAATACTGCATCATTAGATTTTCCAAGTCCGGAAGAAAACGCGTGGAAATTTCTGTCCGTAAAGAAAAGAAAATTACAAGGAAAATTCAATATTTTTATTTGATTAATTAAATCTGAAGTTTAATTAGAAAGCTTTTAGTTTCAGATAATTTTTCTATCCAAATAATTTTCCGGTAACGAAATTTGAAATTTCCGGAAAAAAGCTTTATTGATGGCCACAAAGCTCGATGAAAGCTATTAATATCAAACTTAACTTTATTAATTTCGAGGTTCATTCTTTATATAATTAATTGAATCGAAATGAAATCCGAAATTTTCCCTTAAGATCTTTTGATGAATTTGAAAGCTCGAAGAAAGCTTTAATTTTCAGATATAATTTTATACATATTGAAATTTATTTTCCAGCGAAACAATAATTTTCCTAGAATGAAATTTAAAAGACTTTTTTAGAATCACCAAAGTTCACTGAAAGCTTTCAATACAAATTTAATTTTGTTTACTTGGAATTTACTTTTAATCCGTTTGTTGAAAGTTTAATCAAATTTGAAATTTTCCCTTAAAAGCTTTCCAATAACGGAAAAGCTCCAAAGAAGCTTTCACTTTCGGGTAAAATTTTATACGTATTGACACCTATTCAAGTCAAATAAATGAACTGCAACGAAATTTTACATATTCATCGAGAAGCTTCCATAACAGTTCGCTGAAAGCTTTTAATTAGCTTCATTTCATTTATTTGGAATTTTTCATCGGATTACTGAAATTTAAATTAAAACTGAAATTGTTCCTCCAAAAGCTTTTGAAAATCATTAAAGCTCAAAAAGTTTCGGATGTAATAGTTTTGTAACCATTGGAACTTATTTTTCATTTTAATAATATTGCTACATTGACATTTCAATGTGTGTAAAGAAAACTCTGTTCAATTCTTCCAAGCTTGTCGAAAGCTTTTAATTAAAATATCATATCGACGACGATCTGGCAAAACGACGAAAACGCCAAAATTTCGAAATCCGAGATTTTGCTTTTTAATGAATAATAATGACATGGTAATTCACTTAAATGCAAAATCTCGAATTCTGAAATTTTGACGTTTTCGTCGTTTTGCCAGATCGTCGACGATATGCATTTGGAATCTACTTTTCTTCGGATTAATAAAATTAGAAACGATTTTTAAAATTTCCTCCAAAGGCTTTTAAAAAACTTGAAAGCTCAAAGAAAGTTTTACGTTTTAGACATAATTTTGTACGCATTGAGAACGATTTTCCATTCAAATTATTCGCCTGGTTCGAGATTGACCATGATGTCAACGATGTCAATGATGTCAACGAAATACAAACTTCCCTCAACCAGCATTCCCCAGAAGACGTAAACAAGCAATTGATATTTTTGATTTCTGAAAGGTTTGCTGTGTTCACTGTCAGAGTGTATGCTGAAGAGAATCCTATCGTGGTCCGAGAAGGAGCATTCGCTGGACACACTCCAATTTTCGACTTTGAACAGATTGGACTCAGTTTTTATAGTAATATCTATGATCGCATGTTTAATCTTATTTATGAATGTTGGATCGACCCTTAAAAATTGCTCATATTTTTTTGGGAAACCTACTACAGGCACTAGACAATTATGAACTCCCAGCTTTATCGGGAAAATATTTTGAAAAAATTCGTAATTATTGGAAAAATGTAAGGAGAATTTTGCGGAAATAGAAGAGTATAGCATCGAGGAAATGTCATAAAAAATTGGGAAAAAATTCGGGAGAACGTTGGAATTGAATCAGGAAGAAGTCGAGAAATGCCGAGAAACATGTTTTCAAGCAATTTGTATGATAGAGAGAGAGAGAGAGAGAGAGAGATTGGTTCTACTTGTACGTAAATAAATGTGTTTATATATTAATTAATTATAATCAAGGACTAGAATAATGCCATGTGGTGAAATGTGGATACACATAAATTATGATTTTTTATTGGCTATAAAGCAATGGCTTTCAATATAAATAAATATGCTAAATAGCTATACGCTTAACGATAATCATCATAAAACCAGATGAACATGACACGGTTATCAATAATATCAAATGGACCATATTTTATATCTAGATTAAAATAGATTATATCAGCTAGTATTAAGATAAACAGAGACCATCATTATTATATTATTTATTAGTGTAGTTATCATATCCGGTAATATCGTTTTTGTATATATGCAACAAATTGTCAACCCAATCAGGATTATCTATATTTATACAATTAAATATCGGAAGGATGACAAGCCAAAAGGAAATAAATTTTGAATATCACATTAGATTTATTAATTAAAAATTAAATAAATTGTCTCATCTAATTAGGGATTGTCAACGAATTGTTGATCTGTACAACTTGTTAAATTTTTTTTAACAAGTCGCCCCGAACCATCCGACAATATTATTTTTAAGTTCCCATTTGCACTGAATTCATCAACACTTTTTATTAAATTATATTATCAACAATTCGCTGTTTGAGTGATAGCTGAAATTAAACGATGAAATGAAGAAGAAAAAAATTCATCTGAAATCAGTGTCCCACTCATTTAAATAAACTGTTCATTTGGGACCCGGCTTTGCCTTATTCTTTTAATATGAAAATTTGTAATATTAAATAATTTTGCTAATAAATGAATTCAAACTGAAATATCTTTTTCTTAAAGTTGATTCAGTCGATAAGCGTGTACTGGTACAATCGTATGTGTTGCTTACCCCGCTATTATCAGAATCGCTATTTCAATTAACATAAATTATTTAAAGAAACACGTTTATTATATCCGGATAAATTTTAAATAAATTTATCCAATTGAACAAGTATGAATTTAAATTAATTTCGGAAAAGTATTTATCGGCGAGCGGGAGGAAGATTAATTTCAGTTGATTAAAACTATTAATAGAAAATCGTTTAAGTTTGATAATGTTGAGTCCAGTCGAATGATTAGATTTAATTAGGAAACCATTTATAGTAACGATGTAATTGTATTTTTATATCAAATATTGTTATCAGTATGCAGAGGGAATTTCGAGATAAGATTGTAATTCGGAAGACAAATGTACAGTAATTAAAGAAAAAATTGTGAAATGCAATTAAAGAATTTGTTAACTTAATTTTTAAACTGCCTAACGATCCGGATGATGATACGGAATCGATTTATTAAATAAATATAGTATTATATAAAATCAATTTTAAATTTAATATTTGATTTAAGAAAATAAATTGAATCAATAATTGGTCAATTAAAAAATGATACATAATTTTTATATAAATAATTGTTTAAAAACGACCCTCGTAATGGAGAGCCAAATCAATACGAAATAATATTACATGTAATATTTATATCCAATCCGAGTAAATAGATCAATAAGCATCTTATTCAATCAGAGCCGTATTATGACATTTTCGAGCCGTAGGCAAGACCTCGATTATGGGCGCCTTTCCAGAGAATATGTGAAAATCAAATTATCAAACCTAAATTTTGATAATACAAAGCTGAAAGCCGTTTTTTATTAGAACATATCGATTGGATTTTCTGATTTTAGCGTAGACCAGAGGCGCCAATTAAGGGGGGGGGGGCAGAGCGGGCTGTGTTATTATAACCATTTTCCAGGAAAAGCAGAAATTTTTCTATCGTCTGTGTATATCGAACCCCCTTAAAATCGGGGATGATTTTTTAAAAAAGTTTGTCCTTGAATTTCCCCACTTAGAGCCGCCTTAGGTTTCATTTTCTATAATCATTTTTTACGCGGTTCCTTAAGAAAATTTCGCGGAAATTTAATATTTCCAAAAGAGTGTCAGAAAAATTCTGTAAATTCGATTTTTTCGGCCAAAATGAAAATAAATTTCAATTGATTTTTTTTCAAAAAATTTTCTTAATAAAAACTCTTCGAAAATTACTTAGAAATGATTTGCCATCATTAGATTAGAAAATTTTTGAAAAAAAAAATTCCCTAAAACTTCAAACAAAAATCGTTCAATTTTATTTCAATTATTACATGGCGCTTTTTTAAAGGATTTTAAACACATAAGTTGGGGGGGAGGGCTTGCAATATTGATAAATCGCCCCAATTTGAATCCGTTTTGAAATGTCCAAACTTTTCGAGAAATTATAACTGTTTTTCTGAAAAGTTACCGTTTTCCTAATCACTTTTATCGACCCGTCTTAAATCTGGGGGTTGTTCTTTCAAAATTGTTTTTTTTTGTCCACAATTTCCTTATTGCAATTGCAAATTTAAATATTTATAATAATATTTTTGCTGTTTTGATACGTCTCGGGCCCCCTAATCGGTTGCCTTGTCTGCCTAGGCGAAAGTTCGGCAATAGAAAATTCAATAGAACATTAGGCTGGGAACATTCTCTGGAATTTTTAAAAATAAATTTATTCGGGAAGGAAATGGGAGGATTCGACAGATACTCTTATTCAAATGTTGCCAAATTTTCATTCAATTCAGGGATAGGAAAACGTTGCTAGTCAGATCAACGACTTAGAATGGATGAACTTAGGATAAATTCTTCCCTTAATGCGGTGATTCAATTTCAAATCGATAGAGAAATTTATCGGATATCTTAAAATCGAAATTTGATTTCCAAATGATCCAAATTAAATGAATTTTCGAAAAATCAATTTTTTTAATTTAAGTTGGTAATTGGATGAAATAATTTTTAATTTCAAAACTCTCGGAATTAATTTTTAATTTAACGGAAATATTATTCAGGGAAATTCGGTAAAGTTGTCTGACTGAAATTTTGAAATCATAAATTGATCTCGCTTTCTGCCAAATTGTAGGAATCGTAAGGTCCATTTTAAATTGACTTGTTATGTATATAACGTTAACCTTTAACCTTAACCGTGTTAAGTTGTTCTCTTGTCATCCGAAATTTTACGTTGAAAGTGTCTCGAAGCTAGAATTGGTACTTTTATTCCATATATAGTCGCTGTCGTAATAAAACTTGTTCATAAAATTTTAATTTTAATAAAAACAAGTTTCATTAATTTCAACTATATATCGTTGAGTCCTAAGTCAACTAAAAATATTGATTGGAATTATAATTACGTATACACCTTGGTCATGTATTATTACAACTTTAAGTTGTATGTATTTAGAGGTCGTGTGTATATTGGTATGGTATTTCGATATTTAATATTTTATATATTCAAATTCATTAATAGATTTCATAATCTCTTGCAGACAAGTCATTATATTTTGAAAGTGATAAGATGAATCGAATGTCAAAATTGTATTGATTAATTAGAAATTATTAATGGATGTAAAATCCATTATAATTCCAGTTTCTAACACAATTACAAAGTTTATTTATTTATTTATTTATTTATTATTTATCAAACATTTTGAAAGTTTATTTTTACGTCTATATACCTACACTTAAATTCATTGGCACGCTTTTGATAATTTTTAGATAGAAAAGTTTGTTGAATATATAAGTTGCCTTATTTTTCACATATTTCTCACCGTTTATTTTTCGTTGTTATTTAAGAAATTAAATTATTATTGTCGGAGTTTTGTTTGTTTTTCATCAGAATATAAAAAGTGATAAACTTGCGATTTCGTTATAAAAGAAAAATAATCGTCATCACTGCTTATCTCGTTTTTTCCCTATATAGTCTCCATGATCCATCTAAAATCATCCCTGTTACTTCTTAATAATTTACCTACCTACTTCAATATTGACTGGGTCATCATCAAGCACTATGAGCACAAGAGAGCCCCTCCAGATAAGCTCCTCAATGCTTGGGTGGCGTTGAGGATTTTTTTTTTTAGCAAGAATGTTCCCAATAGTTTTGGGATAAATATTTGCTATCCGGGAAAAAAAGGTTCAGCCAAATTTAGCCAACTTTTCTTCAAACATTTTCAATTTCAAAATTGATCCGCCGATTCAGAGATGTGTCGGGAATTATTAAAATTTCCGTAGGAAAAAATTTTTTATCTCCGCACCCATAAATTATTCAGATCATTTAACTCATCGGCTATCCGGGAAAAATAAATTCAGCCAAATTAAGCAAATTTTTCTTTTACCAAAATTTTGATTTTAAATAAGTTGTTGTATAATGGTTCAAAGTTATTAAATAAAATAATTATCAATTTGGAGGAATAAAAATTGATTATGGTTTTATTAATATTTCAGGTGTGCTCTGCGCCTTCTGCACATTACACTGCACACCACTGCTTTTTAATTATAATTATTTAATTAAATACATCCCCATCGAAACTCCAATCAATTTAAAATTTAACTATAAAAGACTTTCGATCTGCTTGATACTGTTGTTCTTAACCGGTCGATATACTTGCATTAATTAATTTATTAATATTTATGCATTTATTTCGAGATTTATTTTTTATAATAGAAATTGTTAATTGTAGGAGTTGATACCTACGATAGAAAACTATGACATCGTTTCTATCAAATAATTTAAATCGTATTAACAATCCGTTAAGCGATTCAATGAATAATAATTATAAAATGTCAATTAAAATGAATGGTAATCAAATGAATAATAACAATCATATGCATAAGAATATATTAAATAATACCAATGATTTACTATTGGTAAATTCAAATAAGTTTCTATTACCAGCCAACGAGAAATCGGTATTACAACAACCTTTCTGTATAACAGATGAAACGGTTGTATTGCATCCAAAGTCAGCGCCACAGGAGTAAGTTCTTTAATTTAAAATTAATTATAATATTTTATAATATCTTATGTAATGTAACTGTCCACTTTGCCGAAAACCGATTTCCGGGTCGGAATTTGGAGCCCTGGGGAGTTGATTCGAATGTGATGGTTCACTTAGAAATCTAAAACTCGGATAATTTCCAAGCTATCCGTTCCAAATAAATTTTATAATAAATTTATAAATTCAAATTAATAGCTATTCCTAATTAATATTAAGAAATTGACTTTTAAATGTATAATATAATTTATAATAATTTATAATATTTAAAATAACAGTAATTAATAGTTAAATAAATTTATTAAGCTTAAATTTAAGTATTCGCTCGTTAAAAAATAAATATCTTGCTTATTGTGAAGCTTCTATTAGATTTATTAATTAACCACTTCACGAAGGTCGGCCCTTTCTGGAAATTTATTAACCTTCTCAATTGTTGGCCGCCAGACAATTATGATCGGCTGAAATTGTAACTCCTCTTCAAGTAAAGATTTTTCCTTATCTTTAACTTTCGGTTTCATACCAATATTCTAAAATTAAATAAAAATATATAATTTCTTTAATAAATCAATAGAATTTTTTATAGGCCTCCCAATGTTGTAAGAATTTCTTTTTCATACTTTATTCTTCCCTCGTCCTTTTTCATCCTGATTCAGTGTAGAATTATTATTAGAGAATTAAGTTGTTCTCTCCTGGATGTCAATTCTCGGCGCAAGAGAATTATTTCTCTAGGGAATTTCTTCTCTAGCCTCAAATTCTCTAGCTAGGGAAAAATTTCCTCTCCTTTTTGCAATTCTCGAGTCGTAACAGAAATCGTTTTCTATGAACACATTTGCTGGTCATTATATTTAGCAATCCTAGCAGTTTGGTATGTCAAAATTCTCTTAATGTATTTCAAAAAGTAAGTAAACATTAAAAATTTATTAAATTTCTTTACAATTTACTATTTTATTTATTTATTCAAGATAAAAAATGAATAAAAAGTAAGAGATTTGGTCATATAAGTGGCGAACAAAAGGAGAAGTTGATAGAATTTATTGAAACTCACTCGCAACTCATAAGCAATAAACTTGGACCAAATATCACGTCCAAAGAAAGACGTCTTCAAGCTTTGGGAAGAGTTATCATCAGTGTTAAATTGTGTACCCGGTGCCCAGAAGGACCAAAAACATTGGCGAAAAGTAAGTAATTTAATTAATCATACTTGTTGTTGGAATCATGAAGTCTTTATTAATAAATGTTATCTCATATATTTATAGTGTTGGATAGAGATATGAACAAAGTTGTTAAAAATAAATGTAGAACCATCAATAATGAACTGCGATCGACAGGTGGTGGCTCTCCTGTTGATGTCCATTTAACACCCTTAGAAATTAGGATCAAGGGGATAATAACGGAGACAGCAATTAAGGGACACTCCACAGTTGAGGAGTCAGAAGTAACCATGGCAGGTTTTGTTAGAATTCCAAAGATTTACGAAACAAATCAAAAATCAAATACGGAACATGTCGCACGTACGGTTATCGTGACCGTTGAATTGTGTTATATATGGAAATTTCACTGGATATCGATACAAATGTACAATTTGACCCACCGATGCTAGTCAACGAGCCGATTCAGTATAATAAAAATAAATATAAATATAATATAAATAAATATAATCCCTTTAGGTAGGATCCCTGGTTGAAGCATAAAAAAATTACGATTTTTTAAACCACTGTAGCTCAGTCATTTTTCAATTTATC
>JANTOP010022927.1:0-12864 GCA_027564815.1 Symmerus nobilis | reverse complement strand
CCAATACCCCATATAATTACAAATAGAATCGACCTCAAATAGAAAACGTATTTTTGTTGGCATATTTCGATTAAATTCTCAACATAGTCCCCTTTTAGCTCGATACTTTTCTCCCAGTGATTTTCTACATTTTTTTGTGTTCTCCGCAAAAAATGATTTGCTTAACGCTTCAAAATAAGAAAATCTGCTAATCATTCGTAGATTAATTGTAGGTGGCTAATCTACGTAATTCCTTTTATGTTTACACTATTGTCGATTGAATGCTCAATTAAAATATGAAAAACCCATATCCGAACACAACGTTTACGAATAATCGATACGAAATTATAGTGCAATGAAGATAAGCTTTCCAGTACCGTTTTATTGCTGATCTACCTCAATTTCATGGGCTTATAAATTTGGCGTAAACTGTGCTTTAAAATATAATGTTGAGACAGACTTAAGCTCTGGGGTGGGATATTCTCCTCTTAATTTATCTAATCTGTTAGATAGTATTAACGATAATTGCTTCTCTCATTAGTCGGCGCGCCGTCCTAAAAGTTAATTGCCACTTTTTGAATATTGTAAAATTGAAAATTTTGGAAGTACTTACCTTAGAATAATTGAGTTATTATCTTTGTAGATCATTTCATTTTTGTATCTAAACCGGTAATGGGATTCAATGAGTAGAATTTGTTTAGCTACCGGTTTTGTAACTTATTTTTCTTGCAACTCAATTGGTCTATTTACACTATATTATTATATAATTTTTGGACTATACTATAATTCGGACTATATTAGTAGTATTTATAGTTGACTTTAGATGGGTATGATTATGCTATATTTTTGATCTACTCTATCAGGTGACACCTGATGCTGTCGCATCAAATGATGATAAAGATAAACAAACAGTATTCATCCCAACATCAATAAAAACTCAATTAAGTGAATCAGGAAATAGTGATGCTGTATCACCGATCTTAAGTGAACCCCAATTTACAATACACGAAAATGGACTCTTAATACTGCCCAAAAGCCATCCAGATTTTATTAATTTGTTACGATTACAGATCGAAAATCAAGAATTACTTCAATGGAAAACACAATTACAAGCCCGTATCAATGTCGAACGATCAGAAATATTACATTTAAAGGCATTGCTTAAAACAAAGGAGTTGCAATTTATCGAAGGCTTGAATGACAACACGATTCAACCAGATTCCCAAAAACACTCAGATTATGTAGATGAGTCAATCGTTAATTATGAACGAATAATCAGTCATTATATGAAAGAGAATGCTCTCTTGGAACAGAAAAAGAATTTGTTGGCTCAAGAAATTTTTCAAGAAAATCAAGAAGTGATAAAATTGGAAGTTGAACTAGCGATAAAGAATTTAAAAGTTTAATTGTTAGTATTTATGTGTAATATGTAATAACATTGGTCATCAATTTTGAAATAAAACAATACATTTTGGTTTTAAATAAACTAACTTTATTAAATTTAAATATGTGTCTCTATATGTAACATAGCCGCTAAAAAATATAGGTTAATAAGTTGTTCCTACTTGATAATAATCTATTTATAAACTAGTTCGTTAACATTTCATTTATCCATTTGTATGAATTAAATCCATCATGAAACTATATTAATATTAGGTATTTTCAACTGCATAATTGATTCAGAAGAAATATGATGTGCTAATTAATAGATGGAAAAATAGAACAGATATGAATATAATACTAAAACAATGTTTTATCTACGTACTACTTGAAGTGTTAGGCGAGTTCTTATACTCCTTCTCAAACATAATTCTTCTCAAAACAATTTTACCATTTTTTTATTACAGTTAATTAAAAACATTAACATTTTAAAAAACATCTCTCTGATTTACCGTAGTTCACGCAGAGGTACCGTCTTAACAACACCAGCGGGTCCTGGGCAGTGTATCACTCTGGAACTCTTGGTATAAGTAAATTTTTACTACAAAAAATACAATGCATATAATTTTTTTTTTTATTTAAAAAACACGGATTTATTTTTACAAAATCCTCCATGAGTGCATTGAATTCTATGTCTTTTTCAATTTCATGTTCTATTCACATGAGTGGTAAATAAATCAAGCGGTGCTGCCCCATCGTGCTTTGTAGTTCATTGTTCAAAAGTTGTAGAAAAAACGTTCAAATCAAATTCAATACCATCCAACCTGATCCGACGGTCGTTAACGATTTGTCGGAACGTTTGTAGCGGGCTTAAAGTGGAATTAAAACGTAGTCAACCGTATTTTTTAGTACTAATGTCAGAAAACTTGGTGGTAAATTAACACTTCTACAGTGAGATTTTGGATTGCGATCGCCAGGCGTGGCATGACAAAACACTAAAAACCATATTTCGCATGGAGTTAACAGGTAATTTTGACATTTATTGGTATTTTATACGCCGATCGCCAGGCGTTCGTCACGCAATTTTGGTGATAACCAAATAGCAGATGATTTTGCAAATCTATTATGAAATTTGATTTTTTATATCAATTATTCGATTCTATATCAGACTTTATCTTCATTGTAAGATCACCGAATAGAAAATAATGAAGTTACTCTCCACGATTATCCTTATGCTAATTATTAAAAATATTATTATAACAGAAAATTAAAAGTTATATTTTTCTATATTATTTATTTTCTATATCGTATGTTATATTAAATCATAATAAATTCAGGCAGCTGTTAGTTTTGATGTTGGACAGCACCTCTATTCACTGCCAATACTAAATAATTTTGATCGCCTTTTAAAATACCAATTAGGCGAACCGCCTTGGCGTGTCGTTCCAAATCCAAAATCCCCCTGCTGGTGGTTAATGGTTATTTGTAATCCATGTTATGAATCAGGGCAACTTTCACGCTTTTGGTACCCCTGTGTTTGGCAATATACTGGCTGGCGCTAAAATTATTATTGGAATAGCTATATTCGTTACTACAGTCGATATTCGGTAGATCTTTTATGGTTTGTTAATTATTTTTAAATATTATAGTACTTTTCATTGTAGTGTCAATTTTTAATTTTGTAATGTCCATGTTGGTGGAGCCTCCAAACCGAGGGGACCCCCGGCTAATGCCCGTCGTGCCAATACCTTCAGACGGCTCTGAGTTCACGTTTACACCCTGTAATGTTTAACGTTTAACAGCATGTAACTCCGATAATTGTTCGAATTTTGATTTGAAACTTCGTGAACATTTTTTTCTAAGGAAGAAAACTACATATTAAATTCTATTAAAAATTATTGTTATGGATTCGTGAAACAAAATGTCTCCTTCCGCTTATAACCACAACCAACAATTTGAGATATTTTCAGGGTATATTACAGTAATGTTAAAATCGGCAAAACCTACGATTTACCTGTAATATTTAGTGAAGTTTTGAGAGAACTATATTTTTGGATCGGTTGTTATGGAACCACTAATCCGAAAATGTAGGATGTAGAAACAATTGGTTAGCATGCGGCAATTATCGGCCGTTGTGATTATTGATGATCACAAATTACCTAACTAATGATTATGTTTATTCGAAACGGAGAAGGAGTCTTAACTCACAAGGGCAGGATACGGATCATGAGTGACCGATTCGATCCATCTTTGGTACACGTGTAGGGCATAACCAAGAGTATAATAGGTGCAAGTAGCAAGACGCAATGATCAGCCGTTTCCGAGAAATTAATTAATCAAAAATTCCACTGCGCTTATGTGCCTTCTATGTTACCGAAAAAATAAGTGAGTTCGTGGCGCAGTGGCAAGAACCCCGCTTAGTAATTACGAAATCGCTGGATCGAATCCGTGTCCGAATCAAATTCAATAAATTCTTTTTTTAGCGGGAACAGTATTCTGAAATTGTCATTAATGATGTCAAGATACAGTTGGTTCAGTTTTTTTTTTTACTGATTTTAATTTTACAGACCAGCAATTTTATAACCTCAGAATCATGAAGTTGCCAAAAAGGTGGCCAAGGGTTATCGAACTAAATGGACAATACATTCCTGAATAAAGTAATTTCTTTTTATCAAAAATTGTGTTAGGTTTTCCATTTTGTTATTATTAGTAAATGATTAGTTTTATAGTCTTCAGATTTTTACAGCACTATATGTTAGTGAAAATAGTTTTTTTTAAAAAATTACAATTTAAATTGTTAAAAGTTTATAATTATTTTGAGAAAAAACTCGCATACCACCCCTGTACTTACCTGTAGCTTAAATATGTTAATATATTAGAAATATAGAGGCATGTCTATAAGATCTAACATGCATCCAGTTTATATTATCATTCTTGAAATGCTATCAATATTCTACATTGTACATAATCGGGGATAATCTGTTTTTTTTTCAAGTAAATACCAAAATATTTACGGATATAAAAAACACGTGACTTTCGTAGAATTTTGCAGCAGAGCTTTGAACCATTGTGTAAAACCATGTTTAATATTTTATTTGTTCGCTCTTCGCACTGTTTACAATACTATACCTAATTCTGTTTTTACGCCATAGATACGTCCCTAAAAAGTTCGTGTAAAAAAAGCAGGATTGTGGAGTTGCTTTCAAAATATTTTCAATTTTTCTCCCGGAGGGAAGTTTATGATATAGAAATATAACATTTACATGCCTCTATATTCTAGATTCAACTTGATTCTGATTGATTAAGATTCTTTTGGTGTGTAGTAGCCCATAGATATCTGAAAATACCTCATTTTCACGGTAAATAACGATTTACTGTACATAACTGTTTAATATCAGGAAAGTAATACTTCTCTAATGTAATTTTTTTCATTCATTTAAAGGTCTCGATCAATATATAATCAATAGCAACTGAAAGTAAACAATAACAGCCATATCACTGATATTATTGGCATGTATTATACCTTAAAATTTTCATCTGGATCTTCTCTACAACATACAAAATTTGAAACTGATTGGCTGACAACAAAAATTTTGACAAGCATTTCTGTTAGGTATGTGCACTCAAAAGTGCAGTTTTTTGAGTTTTGCCATTTATATGGAAATTTGGAGCCAATCGAAAAAAAAACTATTAGGATATTCGGATTTTACGGAACATTTTACTATAGAAAATGTTATCGCCATTCGTGGTGGCGAAAGTTTTTGTAAATTTGAAGAGTAGTGTAATTTGTAATTTTAATTACTGAAACTATAAGCGTGTATAATGAAATCCTCGAAAGAAAAACTCGCTAATATCGAGTGGGAACTGTGCTTATATATTATATACTATTATACTCGCTATTATATATATTATATAATATATAGGTAAATGATAACAGACAAATTATATTTGTAAACAAAATTTACTGCAATGTTTAGAACAACTAATTAATACTCTCAAAAATTACCGTAAATATTAAAAAAAAAAAAATAATAAATACTCTCTCTCTTCCGTACCAGAGACTAGTTAACAACATTCTAAACTAATTCAAGTAGATCATAGTCTATTTTACGTAATAAAATCATTTTTGATTAAATGTACGTACATGTTTTGATCGAAAATGATTAAATGATTATATAGGAAATTGCCAGCGCTGGTCTAGATCAGTAAGGGCGCGTACAAGTTGAAGCTTTTATAAACGATAAGTTATAAACGATAATAGCATCGAAAATGAAAGCACGCGTTTGTATGAAAGTGTTCATACTGGATCAGTGAGGAGAGCGTTGACCAGTGATAAAAGCGTCGAGAAATACAGGCGCATATTTCTTTGCTTTTATCGCATGTTTTTATGGTTTTAATTGTTCATTCTCTTTGTGCGTCTGCCTTTTAATCCAAAGAGAAAGAAAAATAAAAACAAAGGCGATAAATGCAAAGAAATATGGGCTTGTATTTTTCGTCGCTCTTATCGTTTATCATTTATCGTTTATAGACTCTCTTATCGTTTGTCGCTTATCGTTTATCGCAGCTTCAACTTGTACGCACCTTAAGGAATGTATCGAACGCCAAGAATAAAAAATGATTGTAAATTTCAAATTAATTTTTAAATTCACTTTTTTGGATGCACAAAATTATGAAACTATAATATTATTATAGTGTGCAAGCGCTTTACATACATAAAAAATCAGCATAGAGAACGATTAGTATAATATTTAAAATCTCAATACTAGCATATCAACAAATTTGTACACTCAATACTGTTTTTACACGGTAGATACGTTCCAGATAAAACCGTGTATAAAAAAAAACCGTGAAAAAAATACATGAAATCCATACTAAAACCTGGGATACTGTACTGTCCCACACTACCCAAATCTACTCGAAATAAATCCACTTGCTATGTTCTGATGAAATAGATTTATTTCCATAAATATGAATAACTGATTTGATGACAACGGAAAAAGTATGAGATAGTAAAATGATGAAATAACTGATACAATTTTTCTGAAAATAAAATATTGTGAGAACAACTTTTTTAGATTGTGAAATTTATTCCAACGCGCGTGGTCAGTCTTTATAGTACATCCGTGAAAAATTAATCAATAGAAGTCAGTCATAAAAATATATTTGGTAAAAATCAATCTTTGAAAGTCGGTCATTAAAATATATTCATATAAATTTAATCTAAAAAAGTCGGTCATTATCGGTTATAAATATATCTTCTAAACGCGTCGAGATAAAGATATCCTAAAATTACGGTTGTCATATAAATTGGAGATTCAGAATTAAATGTTGGATATTAAATAATTTCTATTATAGATGATTTAGATATAGTAAAATCAATAAATAAGTTTGTGTTTAATAAATAATTTTAATCTAAAATTAAATAAAGTGTTAAGATAGGTTTTCTCTCATTAAATAAACACGGTAAATAGTAATTTGTTTCCACCGGGCAATCCTAGAAAAGAACTTACGTGGATTTAAGGAAAAATAGGGAATACACGAATATCCCCAATAATAAAATAAAATACCAACCACTTTTTGGATATAATAATACGTTAAAAAAAAAACGAGGAAATTCCTCAAATAATGCAAATTTTTTTATTTTTAATCAAACATATAAAAAGAAAAATGCATGTCAGAACTTTACAGCGCAACAACTAAATTTGAATAAAAATAAGTCACAGGTGTTTTATTTATAAATGTCTTCTTTGTATGAAATTTCAGTGCTACTGATCTAATAGTATAAAACATCGAAAAATGTTAAATTAACAATTTTTATTACTTTAGAATTAATAATTCCATTTATTATATTACATTACTTATTAATGTATGTAGGAATTAGATTCCTAAAATTGAAAAAAAACAGTGCAAAACCAAAAAAATTCGTGTAAAAAAAGTAATTGTGGAAATTTTTTGAACCTTGTATGAGTAAAACCGTGTAAAAAAAGACCGTGTAAAAACAGTATTGAGTGTATAAGCCAAACAATGGCCAAAACCGCCAAATAAATAATAATTGTATATATGTTATTGAATTTTTAAATAAAAAAAATATTTAACGCCAACTTACGAGAAAGTTATAATACCCTGCGGTGAAGTTAGAGTCCTATTCAAAGTAACGGAAAAATGTATACCGACCTGCTGAATTGTTTTGGTTATTACACGTGACTAAACAAATACACTTTATTAAAAGATCAATAGGCGTAGATTATATAATCTTTACTATACAGTCAACTAATATTTTATATTACTACATTGAGTAGGGGAGAGTGCCCACCTATTGCCACCTTAAGGTCTTGAGGCCTTTCGTGTGAAACATAATTTCGCGGAGCTGTCAGTTTCGTTTGAAAGCTCAATTCAATAGCTAACAGTGAAGAATAGTGAGAATTGCTAGTATAGCTAGTGAAGAATAAAAAACAAATTAAGAATTCCACTCATATTTACCCTTTATTTTGATGAAAAACACTTGAAAATTCACTTAACAAAGGTGAACGATATTAGATCAGCCTCTATTTTTTGGGTTTTTTTACTTTTCGACGACCGTGGGACTACAGCAACACGTGCATACAATTCAATGATTTATGAAAAGTGAATGAGATGACACTTTGACACTAAGCACATTGCCGCTGTCATCGCCACGAACGTCAGAACTGATGGGTGGCAGTAGCTGAGCAGTGGCAGATGTGGGCACTCTCCCCTACAAAAACAAAAATTTATTTCTGGCGGCCAACAAATATTTTTGGTATTAACAATTAATTAATTACATAGTCTTTTTATTGCTGACAATTTTTTTACACTGATAATGGGTACTTTTGATAGTTCTAGCAAGTATAAAACTGATATCTAAAGCTAGGAGTGCTTTATTTCAAAGTTACTTACGCTAATATTAAAAAAAAATATATTTATATTAATTAAACATAAATTATTGATGTATAGTACTAGTATTAACAATCAAATCTAAACACTACCAATAATTACTTGTTGTTTTTAGATTAATGTTAGGAGGTATACGTATTAGAAATAATTAAAAAAATATTAAATAAAAAGCATTTTATCTACAATAAACTACTACTATATAGGTAGGTTGGTACTCATTTATTTTCATAAATTATAAATATGTTATTGGTGATACTTCTACTAATTGTCCACATAATAATATATTATTACATTTAATTGTTATTAAACTATTATTAATATTGCAAACAAAAACATGTCCAAGAAATGTTCAAATAGTTTCTTTTTATGGATAGGTTAGATAATATTTCATCGAGTTTATATAATTTTAAGATTTTAAACTTTTATTTAACAATAAAACATTAGTTGTTTTTTTGGGCAAATTATACAAGTAGAAAAAACATCTCCTTCCCCCATCCCCGTTAAGTAAATGTACACGTTTTCTGTGGCTATATTGTTTGTCAAGTTAAGGATTGTGGTTTGGTTAGGATTAACACATTACTTTTTAGAATTCCACAAATTAATCTATTGGAATAAAAACCTACTGCACATATTAAAATATGTATGCAATTTTTATCGACTCGACTCGACTCGACTTGACTAAAAAACTTCCACAGCAGTGTAACAACAAAAAACATAAATGTCTACATTATTTTCGCGTCATACAATTTGGCTAAAGAACTGTGAATATCGTTTGTACAATTTTGATGTTCGTCAATTTTCATACTACCTCTCGTACTTGTAGTACATGTATTATATTTGCAAAATAAAACAAACTTTTGCATATGATAATGTAAAGAGAATAATTTAACTATTTATATGAAGATTATTTGAACATTTTTATTGGTTTATTATCATATTATAAACATATTGTAATTATTGATTATTGATTATATTTATTATTTAGTTTAAACATTTAATACTACAAAAGTTATTAATTATTTTGGTGTTTAAATTAAATGGATAATATAATATATTGTTATTATTTATTAAGAGAAAAAAAGATTAAAATTAAATAAATATAAACCAATTATTGCAATTTTTCTATTACATGAATACTAAAGTGTTACCAAAGATAAACAATACAAATAATATGACTATCTAATATATAAGTAATATTAAAATCACACTTATTAATAGCTTATACAAACAAAAAATATATACCAGCAACTACATTTCTAATGTATTTTAGTATTTTATATATATACGATAAACTAATAATATTGATGAATGTGATTATATTGAATAATTTCTAATGCCATTATTTTAATCCTATTTTAATTGTATAATAATTATAAGTGATTATTTTACTATGGGTTAACAACTTTACCAAAGTTAATTACAATAAAATGTCTGAATGAATAAGAATATGGACGATTTATAGCAACCATTTTAAAATATGTGTAATCATTTAACTGCTGCACAAAAACTCCACGCTCAGTCCATATTGTTTTTCAATCGATACTTGTAAATTAGATAATTGAAACAAATTAATAAGATAGGATTTTTTTTTTCATTTACAATATTTTTAATACAAAAATTCAATTTTAATTATAGTAAATATAGTTAGTGATGTGATGATTAAATTAAATTACGATCTACGAAATTTGAAACTTATTACCTATTATTATCATTCAGTTATTTAATACTTTCAACAAAATAAAAATGATATAAAAAATATCTTTAATTTAGATTCCGTTTATAATTGAAATTTATTTTTTATTTTTTTGAAAATAATTCTTATCGATATTATATTATTTTTAACTTTCTTGAAAATATTGCTTTTTACTATATGCGTTTAGAAACGTATCCATGGTTAATTATAACTGTATATATAACTAATTTTATTAATTAATTAATAAAATAAATTAATAAGACATTCTCATTCTCTAAGATACGTTCTCTATTTTATTCTAATATGAATTATTAGCTTTGTCACTCTTACTTTAAAAATCGACAAATCTTTAGAATGTATTCTATGTATAAAATTGCAAATGCATTAATGTCAAAATAAAACATATATGTACCATAGAAATAATGAAAAAATAGGGTTGATAATGAAAATATTTAAAAATGAAATTAAATAAGTAAAACGAGTAAATAGATTTAAGAGATACTTATCTACGCTTTGAATTTCTTTACTAAAATGGTCCGAGTAAATAAAATATATATTAAATAATTTTAGCTACGTGCCCTCAATACGCCGAGGAAAATTATGTCGAAAATTTCAGCATGAAAATGTTCATGAAATTATGATTATCCAAAAGGAAATTATTTATCATAAATTCTTGCTGTATGAATTGTTCGTGGGAATTGATTGTACTCTTTAATTAATTTAATTTGATGAAAGGGTATTTGATTAATATTAATTCAATTTTCAATATAAAAAAATTAAAGGATAATAAAGAAAAGTTGAAAAATTTGTACAATATTCGAACAGTTATAGCTCCGCGAAAACTATTGAGCATTTGAAAGCTTATTCTTTCCCTTCGAAGGGTTTTTTTAAATTTTTTTTTATTTTTGTGAGATTTTGTTTTACCGAGTTTAAGCAAAAATAAAACTTTTAACTTCAAACTCCTATTAATCATATAATAAAGTTCCCTATACGTCATTAGAAAAATGAAAGTATCTTTAAAATACTTTCGCACGAGTGTTTAAAAACAATTTTTTCCCGAGATTTTCGTTTTAAAAATATGTCAAAAAATGGTTTTTCCCATTTTTGGTTATCAAGCCGATATTTCGTGGCGAAATGGGCAAACTTAAAATGACAAAATGTTGTCTTTTAGTTAATAGTACCATGTAAAATCATACCAGATACTGCAATCTTTTGTTTCTTCGTGTCCACAGCTTTCAAATTTTAATTTAATTAACCCGAATTGACTCAGAACTTTTTGATTTTAACTACGTAGACAATGTCCCATCTAGCCCATGCACAGTTTACGCGAAAACAGGCGTTGACTTAGGTGTTGCCATATGGCAACACGGAGTCAATTCGGGTTAAGGGATATTTTTTACCATATTCTTTAACGATTGAAACCATTTTGAAATAGAGATACAGTAATATCTCTACGAAAAATAGTAAACATTTTTAAAATTTGCGTTAATGATTCGAAAACTAGAAAGTTTAAAAGTCTAAAAAGCGTTAGATCATCAAAATTGAATTATTTATCGCGAAGTAAAACTCTTCGGAAATCGTGAGCATATTTAAACTTTCTTAATACTCTTTAATTTTTTGCCGAGAGTAATATTGTTGATGAATAGGTACCACCCTGTATTTAAAAATATATGTATATTCTAAATACCCCTTTAAGCGAAGAAAATCTAAGAAATAATATCAAATATGAATAAAAATCTAAGATTAAGAATTAAATAAAGAAATAAATATGTAAATAAATTAATATTTTATTATGTATAATAATTACCCCATTCCAATGGTCTTCAAAACATCTTTTAAGATATAATTCTGTGGGCACAAGCAATAACGGCTTAAGTGTACTTAAGACAAAATTGAGTTTTCAGCACCATGGTATTCCCCATGTACGATTACGTATACCCACAAAAATTCTCAAGCGAATTCTTTAATTTGAAAAGAAAATTGCAAAAATCGACTTAAGCCGTTATTGCTTGTTGCCACAGAATTCCTCGCCACCTATAAATATAGTTCTTCAGGAATAAAATGGATACAGATATCTAAATTTATTAAAACAAAATTGAACTTTAAGGGGGTCACCGACGGAAAAATGAAAAAAACTATATGTTTTATTTATTTTATTATTCTAAACTCATTTCTGAACAGGACGCCATATTCCACATATTTGTACGATAAGGGGAAGTGCCTCAATATTTAGTGCAAAGTAGGGTATGTCGAGGAACGCTATTCACAAGAATAAAACAAACTTTTTAGTTTTTTGGCCGTACCCAAAAGTTATACATTTCCAACTTTCAGTACCGTTTTCTTTACAACTACATAACCGATCGCAATATTTTTTGTTAATTTCTTTATGGCAACATTGACTAGCTATATAAATGAGCTTTTGCACGAATCACCTCAACTCCCCTCCTTTTTTTTAAATCAATGTACCTATAAAAAAAATGCAAAAATTAATTTCTTTTATTTCTAAACTTATACAAAATATATTTTAATTTGCTTATGTCTAAAGCTTCTAAATATATTCATAAATAAGTGTGCAGAGTTACGTTATTTAAAGTTGTGGGGTTCCTGAGGAAACGGTACCGAAGTAGGGCCAGTTTTCCCACTAGAATACATGGTAGTCAGATTTCGTCGATTACCCTCTTAAAAGCAAAACGTGTAACCTTAAAGATATATATATATTATATTCATAACATCCCTATAACTCCAATGTCAATAAAAATAATGTAATAATATAGGGTGGGGGAAAAAGTATTGAGCCTTTCTTTGTCGAAATTCAAACGAAACATTTTTTTATTTCAAATGAACTTTATTAAACCAAATATGTACCATTTTGATCGATGACCTTTTGTCATTTTTCCGGT
>JANTOP010022916.1:0-12870 GCA_027564815.1 Symmerus nobilis | reverse complement strand
ACCTCTTCGGAATATTAATCTACACATTTTTCCCTTTCCATTGATATATAAATGACCTCCAGAGATTCATTCTAGTGCTGCTTGAACAAATCCGACCTATAATTACTGTACTAGTTATACGGTTAAGTAATCGGAAAATCTGATTACGTAGAATTAATCCTAAGGGTACAGTGAGGAAATTGTAAGAAAAATTAATTTAAAAAATTAACCGCCCGAATTTCAGAGAGGTCGATATAAAAAACAAGAGAAAGATGATAAAGAAGACACTATCTTTTTATCTATTAATTAATAGATTTAATATATCAAAGAAACTAGTAATAAAATTTAAATATCTAATCACTAAAAATCTGAAAGTACCTACTTCAAGTTCGATTTTTCAGATTTTATTTCATGAAATTCAATACGAATTAATATGCTAAATGTCCTGACATATGACATTTTTTTCTTAAATCTGAACTTAATTTCCTAAGTATATGCTAAAAATAAGAAAACGATTCAAGGAATAACTTCTTAATTTTAGAAAATGATAATATATGACGGGCGTGTCCACTAATTTTTCTGGGGGATCTACTTTTCCAAACAATATTTTTTCGCGATCTACTTTTTGACAATTTTTTTTTCCTAGGTTAATAAAGAAACTTAATTGGATTTTTAAGACTTTATATTAAATAAAAAAACGAAACACAAACATATAATATAATCATAAGGTTTGTAACCTCAGAACGGCCTTTTGCTCGGTGGTGTTACGTGCAAACGGAGCCATTTTCGAAAACATTTCATATAAGGTGTTTTGTAGGTTTAACATCTGTCAACAATAATCAGTGCATATTAACATCATCAACATACAGCATAGCAGTTTTTTTCTGTGGTAATCATGTCGAATTTTGTACCGAAAAAAGGTCATGGGCGGGAAGTTATGCTATATCACTTCAACTCGAAGAAATCGGCAGCCGAATCGCATAGAATGCTTGTGGAGACCTACACCGACAATGCCCCGTTGGAAAGGAGTTGCTGATATTAGTTCAGTCGGTTCAGCGAAGGCAATTTCGACTTGAGCGACCAGAAATGGGTAAATCGGCCAGAAAAGTTTGGATCTCCCTTAAATAAGATAAAAAATGGATCTCAAATGGAATAAAATAAAATTTTAATAAAAAGCTTTCCGTAAGCTTTGCAAGATTCAATAGAACTTTCTTGGGAGAACTTCATTTTTCGTTGCAATAAAATTATTTGGATGGAAAATAGGATTTAATGCATATAAAGTTGTATTCGCAACTTAAAGTTTTCTTTAAGCTTTTAAGTTTTTGAAAAGCGGCCACAGAAATTGATTTAGATTTTAAAATAAATAAAATAAAATGTTGATCAAAAGCTTTCGATGAGCTTTGGGTAATTTAATTGAATTGGTTACAAGGCGCATAAAATTATATTCCAGACGCTAAAGCTTTTAAATTTTCGAAAATCTTTGGTCGGAAAATTTCAGATTTCAATTAGAGGGCAAAACTGAAACTTTGAGATCAAAAATTGACCTTTCGCCATTTTTTTTTTGCAGTTGTGCTAAAACTACTAAGCGGATTTAAAAAGTTAATGAAAATATTTAATAGGTAATTTAATTACCTTCAATTTGATATCTTATTTAACCATATCGATCAATTCTAACTCGAGATATATTCAAATATGTGAGGCTACCTCTGAAAAAATTTTAAAAAAATGTTCGGAAAATTATATAGAATATTTGATGATGAGGAACAATTTTTCTGTTGCTTTTTTTATATCGAACCCCATAAAATCAGGGGGTTAATTTTTTTAAATAATTTGTTTTACAATTTCCTCACTGTAACCTCAGCTTTCATTTTTCATATTCAAATTCCCGCGTCCCCAATAAAATTTTCCGGAAATTTACGTCAGAAAAATTCTATTAAAATCAAAGCTTTCGCTTCCAATTTTTAACCAAAATAAAAGGAAAGGAAAATTATCAAGAGGCTTTTAATTACGTTAAGTAATTGGTGGGATGAAATTAATATCCGATCTAATTAATTCAATATCCTTCTAATTTCAATGGTTTTTTTTCGTTGAGATTTGGAAAAATCATTGTTGGCCAATATCCGTGAAGGATTTTTTTGGGTGAATTTTATTAACCGGCTTAACTCTTGTTCTTGATTATTTTTGAAATTGAAGAGGCAAATTTATTGAATTCGGCGTTACGGCACCTTTTCCTGCTCATAATCTTTTATTCCCGCATTCGAAGAAATTTGTAGCCAATCTCCAGTAATTTCAATTCAGCAAAACAGCTTCAGCAAAATTTTGGACAAATTTCGAAGAAATTTGTACCCAGTGTTAAGAAATTTCAATTTCTTTTCATTTTTGACAAAATATTAGACAAATTTCTGTGAAATTTGTACGCACTGTCCAGAAATATCAACTAAATATCACACAAATTTCGAAGAAATTTGTACCGAGTGTTCAGAAATTTCAATTCAACAGCTTTGGCCGAATATTGAATGACGGCCCAAAAATAGTGTATGTGTTTGAACATCATGAAAATATTACTAATAAAAATTGGCGAAATTTCGTTGACGAAATCGGGAAATTTTATGAAATTCAGAAAATTTTGAAATTTCACAAAATTCGGGAAATTTCATGAAAGTTGGACAATTTCGAAATATTGATGAATTTTGAAAATCGGAAAGTTTTGAAAAAGCGGAAAATTTTGAAATTTCATGAAAATATATGTATGAAAACAAAGTTTTATTTTTTATTTTATCCAATTAATAAATAGGGAATCCAGAATGGGTAAGATCCAATTGCTATTGGATTTGAACATACAAATTGATTAAATTGTGGACATAACAATTATATAAATTCATTTAAAACAAATAATATAAGAAAATCTAATCAATTGTTGATAAACAATAATAAATTAATATTATACTTATGCATATAATACATCGGGTGCAACATTAATTAACAAGATAACATAAACAAGGATCATTTCTTGAAAATTTGAAGTTAAATATCTTCATCGTATATAATTTATAAATTTAAATTCTGAATGTAAAATTAATTATTCTGTTTAATTGTTTAATAAAATATACAAATTTAAAAAGATGTTAATTAATTTTTTCCCTTGTTTTTAAATTTATTAATTATCATTCGCAACTCAATTTTTTACTTACATTTTTCTATATAAGGAAAAGTAATAAAGAGTAGTCATAACTAATTCTTAAACAATGTCTATCAATTAATTAAGATTATTTATTTCAACAAGAAAAAATTCAATTGAAAATGAATTAAATGACAATAATCTTATAATCCTATTTCTGGAATTTATTGAGATTTATGGTTTATTCTTTATTTTATTTCAGAGATAATAGATACAAAAATAATTAAATTTAATAAAATTGAGAAAAGACATTTATTACAATTAATTTAAATTTCTTCTAATCAAATTGAGTTAATCGACTATTAATATTAATTTTAAAAAAATCCGTTCTGCAAGAATTCCGGTAACAATTGTATGAGTTCATTCTTAATTATCGGATTGTTATACATGTTCCGTTTCAATTCCTCACCCAATGCTCCCGTAGGATCCTTCATTACATTCTTCAAATCATGACCAAGATTTTCCAAGGATAAGAATGGTGCAATAATTCCAACCATATAGACTTCTATATAAATAAACGAAATATTAAAAAGAATATGATAAAATTATTAATTAAAATTACCAAGATATCCATTACGAAATAGTTCCATATTCAAATCATGTAACGTTGGAATGTATCCTTGGAAGTTAAGTTCCTTCAAAGCGTTAGCAAACTCTTGATAGTAATGATAAATTAATTCCGAACGATGATTCTTTCGGACCTCGCTTGATGATTGAGCGTACAATAGGTAAAATACATCGATAGCCGGTGATCCATAACAGCTCACTTGTAGGTCAATCTATAAATTATTGAAAAAGGATATGTGCAAGTTTCGATAAGTTGTTGATCCTTACCAACTTCACATCCTCCGCTTGTCCGCTTTCATCAATTTTCCACAATATATTTTTCATATGAAAATCACCATGATTTAATACATTGTACATCGATTTGTTTGGATTCCTATATAGATAATTCACTTTCTCTAATAACGATCCATCACATATTCGATTAAAATCATCCTTATATCGTTTGAGTTCCGGTAGGCCAGTAATGAATTTCGTAAAAGAATTAAAGGATGTTTCAAAGAATGGTTGAAAGTCCTCGAATGAAGCTTCACTACAAACACCATTAACATAGTTTTTGACATCACCATTCTGTGGGATTTATATCTGGTAATTATTCAATGTCGATTTGAATTTTATCGACTGAGATTTTGAGAGTTCTAAAGAGCGAATCATCGACTTGTTCTAAATTATATTTTATCTTACATGGTCATCTAATACGTAAGAAGCGGCATGAAATCGGGCTATCTTCCTAGCTAAAAATTTAGCTTTCCCAAAATCTGCTTGTTCCGATCCAGTAGCATATCCTTTTGGGGACATGTCTTCGAAAATAATTGCCTTATATGGATCTAAGCACCAATGAACCATCCTGTAGAAATTTAAAGACAAATGAAATGTAGGCAAATAATTTGTATTATCTAAATTTACTTCGGTGAGAAACTCTCCTTAATACCATTCTGAGCGTATAACTCCTCCATTTCAGGGATCGTTTTTGAATACATTTTCGATTCGGTTTCGAAAACCATCGATTCGCCTAATAGATCTTTAACCAATCCATTACTGAATGGCATCGTTTTAACAATAAATGATTTCCATCTGGATGTTGGTGATTCCCCGGTCGTATATGTTACGCCAACTCGATACATAATACTGCCCATATGTTCACTTAAGGTGACGGCTGGTTTTATATCAATATAGGTAACCTTAAATGATTTTTCTTTAATAAAATTTTTAATTATATTAGAATATAGATTGATAAGCTCGAATTTCATCTCATTTTAGAATCAATTAATTCAAAATTCTGCTTATCAAACTTTATGTTTGGTTTAACTTTAACCTTTATCGTTTTATCGCATTCTGATTTCGTTAGGATATCCTCAAATAATTTAATATTTAACCAATGTGGGGTATTAAATTCATCCTCATGATGGTAGCCCTGTCCAGTCATGATTTTTCAATAATTATATCCTTTGAATACGAAGTACACTTGTGCTGAAATTATTGAACCGTATTATGCAAAACTACTTATTCGGAACACTGATAATTTTAAATTTTGAATATTAACTTAATATTAAGTAAAAAACTAGTTCATACACTTTATATAATATTGGATTTCAATTACATATTATTAAGTTAGACAAAGAATTAGCTAAGTCTTGAATTTGAAATATCTGTGACTGATATGTTGATATCAGTATTCTTCACAGCTAATTAAAATTTTTTTATCAGTTTTGGCTAGCTTATATAGCTGCAGCGCATAGGTGCTTATCCTATCTTTCTCATTAAAAAAAAACCTGATAACATTTTTATCAGAACAAAAATTATTTTAAAAGGTCGCTGTTCAGGTCAGGTTCAAATTTGCATATTGAATTATTATTTATAAAAAAAATTTGATTTTTACTTCTATTAGATCTTCATGCTTTAAAGAATTATTTAATTGAAATTTATATAAAATAATTTCATAAACCTCTTCCTGGTTTCAATTAAAAAATGAGTATATCATTATAAACAGCAGGGGTGCACAGCGCCTAACACATGGGGGTATTTCATACCCCCATATAAAAATTCAAATACTTAAAATTAGCATGAGAATTAGAGAAAATCGCAAGAAGATCATAAAAATAAATCATTTAATAATTTTATAGCTTTTTAAATATCAAATCTGAATATTAATAATATAGCTCAATAATATTTGATAAAACTCGTATACCAGTACGAATATCGCAATATTAAAATACAATACGAATAGGGCAAAACGAAATCGGCAAAAAAGTCGTAAAAAACCCATAAAAATAATTTTATAAATTCTTCAGTTTAAAAAACTCCCACGCGAATTCTACGCGAATATAGAAATTATAGAATAGATCGTAAAAGTAATTTTATTGTTTTTTCATTTTTGAATTGGAGGAACAATAGATTTGTAACCTTGAAAAATATACGCACCATAAGAATTTAAAGAGAATATCGAAAATATAAAATAGATCGTGAAATAATTTTTTGCTTTTCCATTTTATGGCTTAAAGAATAAATGCAGAATGAAACCCAGGAACAATTTCAAAATATATTTGATTACCCCTAAAATTATTTTTCGTGTGCATCCCTGATATACAGTATATATAAGTATACATATTAAGATTCCTCTTTTTTTCTTTAAATTATCATGACATAGCAATTAAATAAAATTACTTAATACTAATAATACAAGAAAATCTTAAGATTTTATCTAAATTATTAGGAGATGTTGGTTTTCATTTCAGATGATAAAAATTATATATCGCAGAGTCACTATGATAAGCATTCACCACAATAAAATTCTAGAAAGCAGTGGCGTGCAGTCTAATGAGCAGAAGGCGCAGAGCACATCTTCTCATATATGGCCCAGCCAGATAAAAATTATATATTATTAAATCTTTATCAGATCGGAATTACAGATATTTCCTCAGAAAGTGGAATTTTTTTAAAAAAAATATTTTCGCCCTCTAAACGCTAAACAAAATTCGAATTAATTTTTCAGAAATTTCTCTTTAAAATATTTTTTTTATTAATAATTGTTCAATATTGAACCAAAATTTTAGAATATGCCAAAAATTGATTTTAAAAATAATTAAAAAACTTCTTTCTCTGAAAATTGGTTGAGAAAGAGTTTCATAAATAACGATTTAATTTATTCGGAAAAGCTGTAGCAAATTCGGGGAATAACAGTTTCCTCAATGAAGCCATGGGCTTAATTTCCCATAATAATTTTTTCGGGTTCCTTAAGAAAATTTCAAGGAAATTTTATTGTCCCACAAGAGTGTCAAAAGTTCGATTTTTGGCCAAAATAATATAAATTTCAAAACCGATGATTTGTAAAAAAAAAATTTTGTTATTAAAAACAAAACTCATCGAAAATGACTTAGAAATGATTTGCCATTAGATTAGAAAATTATTGGAAAAAAAAAGTTCTCTTTGAAATTCGAACACAAATTGTTCCATTTTATTGTAAATTTAGACAAGTAGCTGTTTTTATAGGATTTTAATCACATAATTTCGTAGGGAACCCTTCGAAGTTAACACATTAATAGATAACTTTGGTTATCCCCTATTTGAATCCGTTTTCAAATTTTTGAATTTTGAATTTTTCGAAAATTTATTACAGTTTTCCTTAAAAGTCGCCGTTTTATTGATGTACCACTTATATCGACACCTCTAAAACCAGGGGGTTACTTTTTTAGAAATATTTTTTTCACAATAATCTCATTGGACCGTTTGGTTTATTGCCACGTAATTAGATTTTCCGATTACATAAGAAAATTTCGCGGAAAATTAAGTTTCCCAAAAAATGTACAGATAAATTTTGAAAAACTTTATTTTATTATAAAAAAAACTTTTCCAAAATTACTTAGAAATAACCTGCCATTATTAAATTATAAAATTTAAAAAAAAAATGTCCGTACAAATTCATTGGCAAATTTCATTGAAGTTTTTCCAACTCAAATTTTAAGGGCATTTTAAGCATATTAGTTGGGAAGTGACCCCTTGATCTTACAGTATTGATTTTCTAATTTTCCTGAGAAGTACCGATTGTGCTGTTTTTTTATGTATATCCGTTGGTCCGCTTAATTATTCAAATAACCAACGGACATTTGTTAAGGGCATTACTTCTGCACACCTCATGGTGATTTTGACCGCACGCCACTGGTAGAAAGTATTTGGTCAAATATCAGACTAATGGTACGAGAATGAGACATCTGGGATTGGGTATTTGACCTTATGTTAAAGTTATATAGGGGAGACCCGAGACCCCATACAATTTTTATGAAGTTAAATCAAATAAATTATCCCATACAATGAATTGAAATTAAAATTCCTTAATTTTATTTTTTCAGGGATTTTTTTTTTCGGTTGAAGTCAATGTAAACCTCGGAAGGGTTGATTTTGCAAGAAAATTGTCTGTACATTATTTTTACCCTGTTTTCTTAGTAATAATCTGTGATAATTAGATTTTCCAATTCCCGAATAAAATTTTCCGCTATAATGAATTTTCATCACGCCTGTTACAGAACTGAGTTGTTGACGGTTCGAATTTCAACCAAAAAAAAAAACATATTTTAGAGCTTGCTATACAGGAAATGGGAAAATTCGAATAATTCTGAAGGAAAATATGTAATTTCGATCAATACCTAATTAATTATTAAATTTAATATAATTAAATTTAAGACATTGGTCGATTTTTAATATATCAAACCAAATTTTCCTTAAAAGTTCTCAGACTTAAAACGCTGAAAGTTAACAGCATCTTTCGCGTTACGATTAAAGCCATCATTAAGGCTGTAAAATTATCAGTAAAATTTGAATGAATTTCACCCTAGGAAAATGTCCCAAAAAATTATTGATATTTTCTAGCAAAGTAGCGATTTAATAATTACGCTCTACGGATGCCTCCACTAAAATTTGGGGTTTTTTTCTACTAATATTACACTGAAAGAATTATTAATCCAATTACAAATCCAATCAACAATTATCTTGTTTGATTTCAATATCGATCACTTTTCACGAAATCAAATTATTTCTTAGTTATAAGAAACTATTTTCGTTTGAATTAATCTATCTGAAATGTCAATCCAACAATTTTGAATATTTAATTCACATCAGATAACAATCAAACTTTAAACTAATTGAATCAAAAGATACTATTGGGGAGCGTGGTGGACAGAGTTGTTGCCATTGTGGATGGGGGGGACCATTTTTTAATCGGAAAAAACTTTTTGTGAAATAAAAAATTTTTATTTCACCAAAAAATTGCAAAAAATAGTCGGTCTTACTGATGTTAACGAAAATTTTCCGAACATTGCCGAAGTGCTTCTTCCTTATTAGCTCTCTTATTTACCGTTCGATTGAAAAGTACTATTCCGGGGGCCTATAGGATATGTAAAAATACAACTGAGAAAAATATAAGATAGGTCGCCACATACAAAAATTTAGACTTTTGCTCAAAAGTTTAGTAAAACGACGTCCGATATGAAAATGATGTATCACAAAGTTATTTAGCTTTCAAAAGTGCATCCTACAAAAATATACAGCAGGTAGCGCTGAATCTCAAAATTTGAAATTTGTCAAAAATTTCGATCCAGTTACATAGGATCGAAAAGTGATGTACTACAAAGTTGTTACACACATGATTGCCCATCCAATGATATGCAACACGATATGTAGTTTGGTTAACCCTTTGACGTCGACGGAAGAAAATTCTTGTTCGGGAGGGAAAGTGTTAACCGAAAATTTGGTGAAGAGGTTGAAATTTGCATAGGAATAAATTCACGTCAAAATTTTTTCGCTAGACCTCTTAATAAAAAAGTCGATTTTTCCAATGCAAGGGAAAGGTCGAGCTTCAGCTTAACCATTTGCGCGTCAATGGGACATTTTTGAATTGATCGCCGATTGCCGAATATTTTATTCTGTGGCCAAAATGTTTTGTTCTATGGAAGTTGCGTAGATAGTTGCTCTACAAGAGAAAATTAAAAAATTTTGAAAGAGTTAACCCTTTCATGACTTTTGGACTGGAAATAGGTCTTTCAGAAAAAGCCGCCTCTAGCGGAGAGGTGGGAAAATTTGTAAGTCTTACATTTTTTTTAATAGAAAATGAATATACGTAACGACTGATACTAAATACATGGGGTACGTTAATTCAAAATCAAATTAAAAAAAAAAATATATTTTCAAATGTTTTTTATGCCGATTTTTCAGTGCATTTTTCAATTTTCTATACGAATATATGGGGCCCATACCAATCATATGAAAATTATAATATAGGTATACTATCGGTAACCTATACAATTCAAAGTAGTGTATGGCAATGTTGTATGGTATGTCAAGGAGCATTTGCCAAAAATCAGTGCTGGGAACCAATCAGTACTGGGAAACACAAAAATTCAAAAAACCGTTTTAAAAGAAGGTGGCTGCGTGACGAAATCTCGCAACTAACTTCCCATGGTAGGTAGATGGGGGAGGAGGTGCCGGTGGGCCCGGGCAGTGTTGGGAACTACATATTATTACTATGAGTATTGAAAACCACTAGAGAATAAGGGGTTTTGAAACTTTTCCACCTACAATTTTCTTTTGAGCAACAGCTGATAGGTGGAGGTGTTGGGGGTAGTTTAAATTATTCATAAGGAGCTGGACTATGCTCGAACTAATGGAGCAATTGCTTTTTCCTCCCCCACCCCCTTTATCGCGCTGTTTGAAAATAGAATAACAATGTTCAGAGCGAGAGTGATAGAAATTGTAGTGACATTTTTAAACGTAATAAGTTAAAGTGAATTGCTTAAGGTAGTTGACAGTGTATTAAGTGCAATTTTAGTCTGTTATATAAAATTAATATTTAATACTAATACTAAGTACTACTATACTGGTTAGTTTTGTCCGAGCGGAGCAAGGGTAACCCCAGCTAGTTGTATAATAAAAAAAAAACTTTAAATATCTAAATAAACTTATTTGAAAATAACAAACTTTTAGTGTTTCTTTTAAAGATTTCTCCATAATGATAAATTTTTCTAAATATTTTTCTAAATATGTTAACCCTACAATTTTGTTAATTGAAGCAAATTTTTTAAAATTTGTTTCAAAAATAAATACTATTCGATCCAACATATTCTATTGTTTGAATCAATAATTCGAATTGTTAACTCAATAATTTAATTAGTTCAATTCAACTATATATTCAATTTAATATAATAGTACTTAAACAAACTGAAGATAGTTTGAATTAAACTATTAAATTGTTGAATTAATAATTCGAATAGTATTTATTTATAATAGTATATATTTTTGAAACAAATTTAAAAAATTTGATTCAATTAACAAAATTGTAGGGTTAACAAAGCGAACAGTTGATTCAAACTTTTAAATGTTTAAATCAATTTATCATTAAATTTTAACAACTGATAATTATATTAGATCTCATCCGCAAACAAATTGTTAGATCAACCCAATGTAAAGTTTAATTCAAACTTTTAAAATGATGGAACCAAATGAACTATGATTTCCATTTGAATCAAATATGATATTGTTGAATTTACAATCATATTATTTTCAGTGTATACTACTGTATTATAATTTATAAAAATAATAATAAATATTACTAAATATTCTTTATTGGTTTCAAACTAAGCAATTACATTTTCATTGTAAAAATAACATTTTTTTATTTTATAAATAACAAAATATGCTAATTTGAACCTGAACCTGACCAACTTTAAACTAATTTTTTTCTTGATAAAAATGTTATCAGGTTGAAAAAGATAGGATAAGCACCTAGGCGATGTTATAGTTATATAAACTAGCCCGATATGATAAAAAAATTTTAATTAGCTGTGAAGAATATACTGATATCAACATTATATTTCAAAGTTGACTAGGTACTACTCATTCAGCCACTCCTTTGTCTAGCTTCACTAGTTTTTTACTTTATATAAATAAATATTCAAATTCAAAATTATCACTGTTGCAATAGGACGCAAATAAGTAGTTTGGCATAATACGGTTCAATAATTTCAGCGGAAGTGTACTTTTTAAAAACCATGACTGGACAGGGCTACCATCACGAGGATGAATTTAATGCCCCAGATTGGTTAAATATTAAATTATTTGAGGATATCTTAAAGAAATCAGAAGGCGATCAAACAATAAAGGTTAAATTTTGAATTAAATGATGAGATTTGAGCTTATCAATCTACATTCTAATACCACTAATAATTTTATTAAAGAAAAATTATTTTAGGTTACCAATATCGATATAAAGCCAGCCGTTAGCTTAAGCGAACATTTGGCCAGCATTATGTATCGAGTTGGCGTAACATATACGACCGGGGAATCACCAACATCCGAATGGAAATCATTTATTGCTAAAACGATGCCATTGAGTGATGGGTTGATTAAAGATCTATTAGGCGAATCGAAGGTTTTCGAAACCGAATCGAAAATGTATGCCAAAACGTTCCCTGAAATGGAAGCGTTATACGCCCAGAATGGTATTAAGGAGAGTTTTTCACCGAAGTAAATTTAGATAATACAAATTATTTGCCTACATTTCATTTGTATTCAAATTTCTATAGGATGGTTCATTGGTGCTTAGATCCATACAAGGCAATTGTTCTCGAAGACATGTCCCCAAAAGGATATGCTACTGGATCGGGGCCAGCAGATTTTAGTAAAGCTAAATTTTTAGCTAGGAAGATAGCCCGATTTCATGCAGCTTCTTACGTATTAGATAACAATGTAAGATAGCATTTAATTTAGAGCAAGACCGTGTCATTAATAATTTATCCAACTATTTATATTCGTTTACTAAAAATTAATTGGTAGCAAATTAGGCCATTTATTTAAATTTATCTATTGAAAGTCAATGATTTGCTCTTTGGAGCTCATAAAATTCAGATCGATAGTGAATAATTACCAAAAAAAAAAATCTCCCACAGAATGGTGATGTCAAGGACTATGTCAATGGTGTTTGTAGTGAAGGTTCACTCGACGATTTTCAACCAATCCTTGAAACATTCTTAAATTCTTTTACGAAATTCATTACTGGGCTACCGGAACTCGAGAAATACAAGAATAATTTTAATCGAATATGCGATGGGTCGTTACTAGTGAAAGTGAATAATCTATATAAGAGCCCCAACGAATCGATATAC
>JANTOP010022905.1:0-12870 GCA_027564815.1 Symmerus nobilis | reverse complement strand
ATGCGGACATTGGAGGTAAGAACATGTGTACAAAATTTCAGAGAAATCAGCCCAGTAGTTGTCTAGAAAAAGGTACACGAAAAACAGGTTTTTTGTATGGAGAACGACTGAGGAAGTGACCCCCTTAATGGATTAAGAGAAAAAATCAATGATACATTTTTCAATAACTAATAATATCTCTTTCGATGACTACTTTTCTCTACCATGGATCGAGAAAAATTGGTTCTAATGGCCCCGCTACACTTTCATAACACGCCATTGCATACGACTTCTATCCTAATTTAAGATTGTGATGTCATATTTTTCCATTGAAAGTCCCATGGCAAAATATGACATCACAATGTTTTTAAATTGGATGGCAGTCGATTGCAATGCCATGATACGAAAGTGTAGTTAAACCAAAATCAAAAATAAGTTCGGGACCCTTTTATCTAAAATTGTGGCGTACGGTCGACGTCTCCATAAGGTGTAGGTCTCTATAAGGTCCAGAATTTCATGTCCCCTTAACAAAATATTACAGCCTTTTTTATGCCCGTTTTCTTTATTCAAGAACATTACTCAGTCCAATTATTACCGAGTGCATTCCGAATATTTTCTTCGGCCGGAAAAAATGTAAAAACGTAGAAAGTTGCTTTAACTACTTAGTTGGTTAAAATACAAAAATTAAATATTTCAAAAAATTTGAAATTTATTTTATTTAAAAAAAATCAAAAATTCGTAAAGACTCGCACCGAGAAATTTGAATATCGGAAAGCGCGACATTTGATCCGGATTCCCCGATAATTTTCTTCGAATCCAAGAAAATGTAATGATTTAGGAAGTTTATAAATCAGTTGATGACAAATAAAAAAATATCAAAACTAAACTTTCCGCACAAAAGCTGAGCACAAACTTAAAAGCTCCCAGAAAGCTTTATTTCTCGAACCTGATTTAAATATATTTTCTACCCAACGATGTTTTAAACGAAATTTCAAATTAAAAAAAAACCTTCGCAAGTATCTCGAAAGCTCATTAAAAGCTTAAAATTGAAGTGTCATTTTCTATAATTTGGAATCTAGTCTTTATCCGATTCATTAAATTTAAATGAAATATGGAATTTTTTTCAGACAGCTTATCCAAATTATTAAAAGCGCAACGGAAGCTCTAAGTTTCGAACTTAATTTCGAAACTCATTGAAAGCTTAAATAGAAATGTAATTTTATGTAACTTGGAATCTCATTTTTTTTATTAATTAAATTTCGATAAACTATGAAATTTTCGCTAAAAGCTTTCACAATCCATTGTAAGCTCAAATTAAGCTCTAAGTTTCGGACCAGATATTGCTCCTTTCACGAAATTTCACATTTTCCCAAATTGCTTCAATAATCTCGAAGGCTCATTGAAAGCATATATTTATGTAAAATTTCAGACCGATGGATGAATTTTGCAAGAAAGGGTAACCAAGGACTATGGTAATTTACCTTCAATTCTATTCAATTTATTAAAAATTTCGTAGATAAATTTTTTTTAACAAAAGTTATACCGATTTCATTTAAGTTTATTTATTGGGAGATCAAATAGATTTGATAATGAATAAAATTTTAATTAAAAGCTTTTGATAAGTTTTTTTTGAGTTTCTTAAAGTTTCAGAAAATTTAAATTTTAATGACGTTAAATAATTTGGATAACAAATAGATTTTAAAACGCATAAATTTGAAACCGACATGTAAAAATTTCTTCCAGTTTTTAATTTTCCATGGAAAACGAACATTTCGAATATCATTTAAAATTATTATAGGAGAAATTAGATTCCATACTGCCTAAAACAATATTTTAATAAAAAGCTTTCGATGAGCTTTTAAAACTTTCTTAAAGCTTTTACAGGAAATCTGAAATTTCACTGGTTTAAAATGATTAGGATGGAAAATAAATTTCAAAGCGTATAAACTCTTATCCGATACGATATTTCCACCTCGATGGATAGTATAGATTTTTAGAAAACAAGACTTCAACTACCACATATCTTTCACTGATCGGAAGAATGATAGATGGAGAATAAGCCAGATTTCGATACTTTTTTTGTAGCACCTCTCCTCTTCCCATCTAAAATTTATTCAAAGTTATCAAATAAAATCTGATCTGAAATAATCCTAATCCGAATTTAATCAAACTCCCATTTCGAATTACAAAAACATTCATATTCGTATAATATACAGAATATTCATGAATTTGTTTTACAAGCAATTTAAATTCAAATCTATTCATTGGCAGCTCAATATAAATTATTATTTAAATATAATTTTATCAGGGATGGTATGGCATAATTTCATAGTTCGGGACAAATTTAACCTCAACGACCATAATACGATAAATGGGATATAATTTAAACATTGATATTTTGAATTCTTTTATAATCAAAGAAAACCTGGTGTTAAAGTGAGGCTTCCCAGTCGGTGTTAAATGGTTTTTTCCTTTTATTATTTTGAAAGGTCTCTGACCTAATGAATGGGGGAAAAAATGAAAAGAAGAAAATTGGCCACAACCATTTGTAATTTTTATCCAAACACTTTGGACGGGGTTTCCAACGAAATCCCATCTAAAGATGACAACCTCCTCAGAACATTTCATGTAAAAAAATCAAATGACAACGGAATTTATTTGATATTACATATCTTCTCTATTCAATTTTTTTTCCATGTTAAACATCATCCTAAGGTAAATGTCTATCATAACTATAGCTGATTTTACTCCGGACAGATCGAAGGTTAAATAAACTGTATTATTGTTATGAATGGGTGAAAATTTCAAATGATCTTTTTTTTTTTGGTATTTATAGGATGTCCGAATAAACAGGATATTCAGATATACTATCGAACAGATCCTTTATTACAGCTCTTTATGTAATTTCGAACACTCTGTGTCGTAAGCCTGCCCTATAAATCTATAAATAAACCATCCGGTTCAGAGTAGAATGGTTGATTTGTATACGATTGTTTGGTATACGATACATGAATGAATGAGATTGTCACTGTAAAATCTTATTAACAATTTCATCCTTTAATGTTACTTTTTTTTTAGGGACATGACGTGTGTGGAAATGGGAAATTATGGAGAGAAAACGTGTATGCATGTTTTTAGGGGCGTAGGCTGTTCACGAAAGGAAAAATAAAAAGAAAATTTTAACGTTACCACTGTTTGGTTAATAAAAACAATGAATGGATGAATCTGGGGATAGAAGTCATAATATAAAAGGAAATTTTTAAGGAAACGACTATGAACTATGAAACCGCTTTGAATGGCTTGTAGCCAGCGTGCTATGAACGTTATAATATATATAAATGATTGTTGTTTTACTTGTTGGCAATTGTCATCAACACAAATCCTAGATAAATCCTTGCCGCACATAAATTAATCATTATTTTGTATATAAAATCCGTGACATATCCGTTATGCTTACGAAATTTTCCGGAACAAAAAGGGTTGAGGGAAAACAGAATTGTTAATCTCATAAACAACTTCGATGAACCACAGCAAGAAAAAGGGTCGTTATTCCACTTTTTTATTCCACTTATTACATTATTTTTGAAATGTATTGTTTCGATTTATAAATAAATCGGGAAATGAAATGAAAATATCAATTGAATACTCAATATCTGTCTGAGAATGATGGAATCATTAATCATCTTATGAGGTTTCAATAAATCGTATGAAAGGAAAACCAATAAAAACTAATATTCTGAATAAATTTAAATAATTTTAAGTGCCACCACATAAAATTATCAGTTAAGAGATTTTAATTGGGGATTATAATTGTTTTTATTAATAATTCATATAAAATAAACTGACTAATTAAAATCTTGAGTGCATAACTAGCTAGTACTGTGGTTTCTTTAAAACCAATCATTTGATGGTAATAATTCCAATCATGGTTTGACCTATTTAATATAAAATTATCCTATTTATGGAATAAGGATCCATTTCTTCTTTTTATAGACTCGAGATAAACAAACCTAAATAATTTCATTAAAATAAATATATCATTCGTCCAACTGTAAAACGTATTGTTTGATGTATCGCATTTCTATGCAATTATCCTGTTTATGGAATAGGGATCCATTCCTTATTTTTAAAGGCTCGAGATAAACAAACCTAAATCATTTCATTAAAATAAGTATATCATTCGTCCAACTGTAAAACGTATTGTTTGATGTTTCACATTTCTATTCATTCATTTTATTCGATAAATAAAAATATTTTTGATATGAGATGTTGTCGGAATCCTTCCAAAAACGTCCTCCTATTAGCTTTTCAAAGAAATGAAAATATACATTTGAATAAGGATGCGGTTCTTTTTATTTCATATTTTTCGAATAGAAACGGAATCTTTTCCATCTATATTTTAATACACCGGGTCAGAGCCAAACTTTGGCCTATGCTGATTAGGCAGCTGACTAGGGCGATTAGGGGAGCCCGCGACGTATCAAAACAGTAAATTAGTATTATGTTTAATTTTGCAAATTTAAGGCAGGAATTTACCAAAAAAGAGAGCAAGAGTGAATAGGAGCGGGCAAGTATTCCCCAGTTAAATTAGTTTGACTTTCATTAAGTATAATGTAATGCAAACTGTATATATATGCTAACAAACCGCATAACAATACTTTAATATTTCATCTTAAATGGGACCAAAGAAAGCGCTTACATGTTATGCAAGAGAGCAACCTTTCCGATAATTTTTTCGGGATTTCTATAGAGAATTTCTTTTCATTCATTTCTGCTAATACATTAGCAGCTAGCCATCAACATATCCACAAGGTGTGCATTGTGACCCCTTAAGGGGGTCAGTACAAAGTGAAATTTCCATTGAAATCCGAGATCCATTATCTCAGGAACGGCTTGTCAAATTTTGTCAATTGTCAGGATTTTAGCCAAATTTTGCATGCTGCTTCTTTATGACAAACTAAGACTACTCATTATTTTCTTCGGGTAAAAAATAATGAAATAATGTAGGAAGTTTATAAATTAGTTGAAAAAAAATACAAAAATATCAAAACTAAACATTTCGTACAAATGCTCTGCGAAAACTTAAAACTGGGAGCTTTTTTCAGAACTTTATTTTTCACATTTGAAAATCTATTTATTATCCAGATAACGATCCCTTAGAGAAATTTCAAATTTTCCCAGAAAAAAAATTTTCAAAAATCTCGAAAGCTCACTGAAAGCTTTACATTAAAATGTCTTTTATCTAATTTGTAATCGAATTTTTATCCCATTTATTAAATTTAAATGAAATATGGAATTTTCCCAAAAAGCGCAATGAAAACTCTAACTACCAAACTTAATTTTTTACGTCTATAAATCTATTTTCTATCCAAATAACGGTTTTTTTACGAAATTTCAAAAATTGTTTTCTCAAAATAAAGCTTAATAATTTCGAAAGCTCATTGAAAGCTTAAAATTAAATTGTTCATTTTCCATAATTTGTAATCGAATTTTTATCCCATTTATTAAATTTAAATGAAAATGGGATTTTTTCAGAAATCTATTAAAAGCGCAATGAAAGCTCTAACTACCAAACTTAATTTTTTACGCCTATAAATGTATTTTCTATCCATCAGATATCGGTATTTTCACGAAATTTCAAATTTTCCCAAGAAAAAATGGTCATTGCTCAAAAAGTTCATTGAAAGCATAAATTTATGCCAAATTTCAGGTTGATAGATGAATTTTTCAAGAAAGGGCAAACAAGGATGAATGCTTTTATGGTAATTTGCCGGCAATTCAATTCAATTCAATTCATTAAGGCTTTTGTAAAGATTTTAATTTTCCACTGAGATTTTTAACGAAAGTTTATTATTTCATTTAAATTTATTTATGGGGAGATAATTTAGATTTGACAATGAATAAAATAATATTTCATTTAAAAACTTTGGATAAGCTTTTGAACGATTCTGCAAGCTCTTCTCAGACAATTTAAAATTTGAATGACGTTGAATTATTGGGATCGAAAATAGATTTTAAAACGTATAAATTTAAAACCGCAATGTTAAAATTTCTCTAGCTTTTAATTTTCCGGGAGCTTTTAATGAAAATTTAGGATTTCAGATAAATTTAATTATTGGGAAAAAATTAGATTCCATACCGCCTAAACGAATTTTTAATTAAAAGCTTTCGATGAGCTTTTGGAACTTTTTCGCAGTTTTTTCAGAAAAACAATGTTAATAACTAAAAAAATTAGTAAAATAATTCAAAGTTATTAAATAAAATAATTTGCAATTGTAGCGAAGAGTTAGCAATGTTGCGGCAATAAAAATTTGACAACGATTTTGTCAATATTTCAGGTGTGGTCTGCGCCTTCTGCAGGTTAGACGGCACGCCACTGCAGCTAGCATTATTATTAATGGGATATGCTAATGTATGCATATCATGATAGACCAACGTTAGCCGACTAAATACGTATCGTATACGCGTGCCTGTAATACATTCTTATAGATTTATGTTTACAGACTTAACTTTCAATTTATTGATAAACAATTTATCGAAAGGCACTATTGAAGTCAATCTTTTGGAAGATGGGAGTCAAACAAACTTTAGAAAAACACTACTGGTTTCCCCTTTCTATTTATGGAAAAGCTTGAAAAATGTATGCTAAGTCTGAATTTATGATATATGATTGCAGATTAATTTTCTTTATTTATATTCTTTGAATTTTTACCATTAAAATAACTTAAGTTTTACAGTTCCTGGTAATTCTAGTTACTATTATTTTTATCTATTGAGTCACTTACCATCGTGGTCATCCAAATCTGGATCGTGATGTAGAATCCAAATCTGCAATAAAAACTAGGGGTTCCAATTTAAACTTTCTAATTTATCCCCCTCAAAAGGGGGACGGGGGTGATTTGTTTTTAGGCACAAGTGAATGGCCCCCTCAAAAGTATTAACTTTTCATTTGGGACATGTTTTAGTACGACTCTTATATTTCGAGATATTTCGATGTCTTCATTTAAATGGTTCACCCTGTATACAAGTTCATATGTGAGACACTTTTCCCACAAAAAATTGATCTTTTATAACATGTAAGGTATATCAGTAGAACTTAAGCCTTTGGAATGATGCACGCGAACCACTTCCTAACTGTAGCTTTCGTGCCTCCGACAACAGTGTCGGTCTTAGCCCTCTAAGCGCCCTCGGGCAGTCTGAGCTCGTACATGCCTTGAGCGCCCCAGCTAGCCTAACGCTCTCGGGCGGTGCCCGACCTCGCACCCCCTAAGGTCGGCGCTGTCCGACAAATAAATTTAATATGAGCGACCTCTATCTTATAAATTTAAAATCACAAGTAGCTCAATCACCAGTACCCAACGTGTTGAAACATTTAATCTAGTTATGTGGAAATAAACCTAACGGTCCAATGAGGAAATTGTGGAAAAAGAATTTTTAATAAAACAACCCCCAGATTTTAGAGGTGTCGCGATAATTGGAACGTTTAGAAAATGGTTTCTTTTCAGGGAAACGGTTATAATTTCTCGGAAAATTTAAAATTTGGAAATTTGAAAACGGATTCAAATAGGGGATAACCAGGGTCATCTATCAATACCTTTACTGGTCCCCTCCCAACTTATGTGTTAAAAATCCATTTTAAAAGCGACAAAATTCAACGATTTTTGTTCAAATTTCTAGGGACATTTTTTTTTCAATCATTTTCTAATCTAAAATGACATATGTATCATCTAAGAAAGTTTTTTTTTTTGAAAAAATTATCCGTTTTGAAATTTATTTTATTTTGGCGAAAAAAATTGGGCAATGTTTTGATTTTAATGAATTTTTTAATATTCTTTTGGGAATTTTAAAATTCCGGGAAATTTTCTTGCGGAACCGGAAAATATGATAAGGTGAGGGGGTTTATCTCAATGTAAATATTTAAATTCTCCTTGAAAATTGACTTTTAAATTTTTTTTCCAAAACGCTAAAATTTTCTCCAGTATTTTCGAAAAAGGATTTCTTGAAATTTTTTTAATCTAATGATGGCAAATTACTTCTAAGCAATTAACAAGGAGATCCGAATAGAGGAATAATCCAAAGTGCATTATCAAAATTTAGGTTTGATAATTTGATGTCCACATATGCTCAAGGAAGGGGCCCGTATTCGATGTCTTGTTTAGGGCCCGAAAATGACATAATACGGCTCTACACCGAGTTATGCCATTCGCCAAGTATGATAGTCCCTTACCAATTTCACCGAACGCTTTTTCTCCCTTAAAACAAATAAAGTATAGAAATTTATTAGATTAAACTCGTAATAAAACAAAATTAATAATTTTCAGATATGCAAGGAAAAGCTCTTACGACCATTTTTCTTATGCGTATGTTTTGTAATATTGGTTTTGGCGTCAAAAGTAAGTAATTCGATGTTGTCTAGACCAGTAGTCGTTCCATATTCTTGGTATTATTGCATGATTGCGTACACGGTTGACCTATTCTACATTTTAAAAATTTAGTTTATAGCCATCGGAGTATTGGAAAACTGTTGCCAGGAATTTTATAATTTTCATTTTCATCTTACAACAATTTTTTTTTTTTATTTCTGTATATAAACCAGAGAATATATTATATGATTTTATATAATATTCCAGGGAATAAATTTTGAAATTGAAAATCATCAAATTCAGAGTAAAACGATTTATTATAATAAAATGACAGAAAGGGGTGTTTTATACTCTACTTTCTGCTACACCATTTCATTTATAACGATAAATTTTCCCACGGTATATGTTTCGTTCCCACGCCTCAATTTCTAAGACAATAAAGACGAATTTTATTTGGCAGTTGAGGATTTACGTATATAAACCTGGGATTTTTTTTTAGATTTAATGGAAGAAAAGGTTATTGACCAATCATCGATTATTTTCATTTTCGATTTCTGTTCGAACTTTTAAGCAAACCTAATATGAGGAAATTTTAGAATATTGTGGAAACTAATATCAACATATAATTAATCCTATTTTTTGGGTCAAATAATATCTTGTCGTCTGTTCAATATCAAGGGGATATACGGATAATTCTTATCTGAACTGAACATTTTCAAAATCTGTTATTTTTAGATTAAATTGGTATTTCTACTGCACGTTCAGCAACCCTTTATTTTTTTTTATATTTAAAATAAAAGGATTTTATATCGGTCGCCTATATCTTCTACTAACCATAAACATGAAAGCTTGAAATTTGAAGGACACGAATTTCCTTTATATTTTTCCATATTATTTTTGGATAAAATTAAAAAATATTTATTTTGCTTCAACAACATTTCCTAAATTCCGTAAAATATTGAGTATAGAGATAGATGGTTATATCTACCGATGATTTATTCACTTCGATCAAATGGAACGGATTTAAGAAGAATCAACAAAAAGAAAAGAAGTAAAATTGGGCGAAGACAAATCCCTAAACCATAATCATTTATGGCCAGAACAACGAAAAACGTCCGTTTCACTGGTCTTGACTGACAGAGGGTCCGACATAATTTATTACAAATAAATTTTGAAAGCTTTCGATATAAATCATCGCTGATTGCCTTTATACCACCTATAGATATCATGTCTGGTGGTCGGTCCGTCATTATTATTAGTATTCGTCCTGAATCGTTGAGAAAATTTAGTCAAATTTAACCGTAATATCAGTAAATGATAAAAATGTCCAATTTGTGACGCATTTCACACTATTCACCTAAATGACTTTAATTACATCAGTGGCGTGCAGTCTAATACACAAAAGGCGCATCGAATAAAATCGTAACCAAAATTGATTGCTGTAAATAGCTAACTCAAATTATTTTATTTAATAACTTGGAACCATTTTACTAATTTCTAATCGAAAGCTTTTTTTTAAATATAATCTTCGTTGAAAAGCTCCGTGGATAGTCAAAATCTCTACGGAAACTTTAATGAATTGAATTGAAGACAAATTACCAGTCCTTGGTTACCCTCTCTTGAAAAATTCATCTATCGGCCTGGAATTTTGCATAAATACATATATGCTTTCAATGAGCTTTCGAGATTATTGATGCGTTTCGGGAAAATTTGAAATTTCGTTAAAGGATCGATATCTGGATAGAAAATAGTTTTTTAAACGTAAAAATTATGTTCGAATCTTACAGCTTACATTGAGCTTACAATGGACTGAGAAAGATTCTAGCGAAAATTTCATATTTTATCTAAATTTAATTAATCGAATAAGAATTCGATTTCAAATTACATAAAATTATATTTTAAGTTTAAGCTTTCACGAGCTTTCGAGATTTTTAGAGCTTTATTTAAAAAAAAGTTGAAATTTTGTTATTGGATGGTTATCTGAATAGAAAATAGATTTTTGGATGATAAAAATTAAGTTCGAAACTTAGAGCTTTCGTTGCGCTTTTAATAGTTTGGATAAGCTATCTGCGAAAATTCCATATTTCATTTAAATTTAATGAATCGGATAAAAATTCGATTCCAAATGATAGAAAAAGATATTTCAATTTTAAGCTTTCAATAAGCTTTCGAGATATTTGATGCTTTTTTATGGGAATATTGCAAATTTTTCGACAGGGTCGTTTTTTTGGATAGAATATATATTTTAAAACGTAAAAAATTAGGCTCGGAAAATAAAGCTTTCTGGGAGCTTCTAAGTTTGTGCAGAGCTTTTATACGAAAAGTTTAGTTTTGATATGTTTGTATTTGTCATCAACTAACTGATAAACTTCCTGCATCATTACATTTTTTTGGATCCGAAGAAAATAATCGGGAAATCCGGATCAAATATTGCGAAATCCGAAATCAAAATTTCTCAGTGAGAAGAAATTTTGGAAATTTCTTAGATAAATTTCAACTTTTCCGGAATATTTAATATTTGTATTATTACCTAACTGCCAATGCAACTTTCTGCGTTTTTAAATTTTTCTCCGACCGAAGAAAATATTCGGAATGCACTCTACTAATTGGACTGAGTAATGTTCTCTCAAATAAAGCAAACGCATATATGATAAAGGTCGTAACATTTTGTAACAACATGCCACTGAATTACATTAGTTTTGGGGCGCTGGGGGTTATTAAAATAAAAAATACAGCCATTAATTATTAACGGCATCATTAATTTGTGTGTTTTCTTAACCAGAATCGCACGATAAATTATATATAGGGATGAAAATAAGGGTTTGGTAAAATTATATAAGTTTTGTCTGTATTCGATCAAAATAGCTTTCCAAAAATGGGTCGGTTTTATATAGGTTTTTTTTAGGATTAGAAGCTACTAATAATATTTCTCATTCTGTAGTTATAATTATATTTAATTGAACGGAAAGTTTATATAGGTTTTTTATCCGGTAGAAAATACCGGGTGTTCACACACCGTATCCCTAAAAAATCGACATCCGGAAGTTAATGTAGAAATAAGTAAAAATCCCTGTAATTTTTCGGGAAATTGATATCAAAAGTTAAGTTCCATAGTTTTGAATGGCATCAAAATATTAAAGGGAAATCCCAGAAGTTACCTCTTAGAAATTTTCGGAAACATAAAAAAACGTAAATATTTTCCGTTCAATGAAAGAAATTTATTTTATTGATTGGCGGTCAAAATAATAAAAAAAAACAGGGAAAAGATGACGTTAAAAAATTATGTTTTTATTACAATTGTGTCATATCAGAAATTGTTTTTGTTACACACGAAATTCAACAGCATAAATCAGGGGAGGGAGAACGTTTTCTCCAAGTACAAGGCTTGTATCTGAAAAATAATCCCACAATATTATGTATAAAATAATATCCTTCAATGAATCCTTTATATTTTCATTTATATGGTAATATAGATGATTAAGTTGGGTCTCCAATTTACCTAATAGTACTTTGAACGTAAAAGAATTCACGTTCAAGATAAATTTTTTTTCCATCATTTGATAGATAGGATAGGGAGCTTATTTTGTTTTTCATTTTTCTTATCTTAATATCCAAAAGAAAAATACAAAATATTGGATATGTAATGATTGAAGTTTATAGCAGTATTGTCCCATATCCATTTAGCAGGATTTTATGGGAACAACACTGGTTTTCAAATAAATAATATAAAAAAGAAAATAATACTTGATTACTTTCCCTTGTTAAGTGCTTAGACAACCATTGAAAATAGGGTCATCGTGAAAGCATATAAGTGTATTATACGAAAGAGAACATTTCGGTTCGGTTGATAATGAAATGAAAGCAATGAAATGTCCAAATTTATATTATGTACACCGGGTACTATAGGTACGTACAGTGACGAACGTTAAAACTGACGATTTGAACTATATCCCTGGCTATTCGACTTTAAAAAAAATGTTATGGTTGCCTGACAACAAGGTTTACTATCTACCCGACACTATTATAGTCCCTAAGGATTATATCCCTTACTTGTTGCTATTTTTATTTCATTGATCGTTATACCTATATACGAAAAATTACGATTCACTATTCCAAATGTCTCTAATTAATTACACTTAGCTCTTATATATAAAGTTGAATGAATGTTTGTCTGTTTAATTGGATCAGGATCAGCGGCGTGCAGTTAATATCACCATGAGGTATGCTAGCATTTTATGACCTTAATAAAATGTTAGCATCCTTATTAGTTTCATTGAATTTTAGTATCTATGGTTGTAATCTGAAATTTGGTATGCCGTTTGTGAAATTCCCAATATAAGACTTAACTAAGAAAATTGTTATCCTAATCTGACAAAGCAATAAGTAATATATTAATTGGATTTCAAAAATTTCCAAGCAATTTTGCTAAGGGATTCGAAAATGTGATTATAGGAAATTAAATTTAAGGATGCAGTGAGGAAATTGTAGAATTTAAAAAAAAAAATCAATCATTGATTTAGGGAAGATC
>JANTOP010022894.1:0-12871 GCA_027564815.1 Symmerus nobilis | reverse complement strand
TTTGTTCATTTGTTTATTTTAATTTTAAAGAATATTTCTAATTAAGAATATAATTGTATTTAATAATAAAGACTTGCTAAACATAGAGCTGCGTGTCACCCAAAATGTCTTGGCGTGTCACCTTTGACACGCGTGTCATAGGTTCGCCATCACTGCTATATAATATAGAACATTGTGTTTCGGTAGTAATAATTTAATAAAATTATTGTTACCAGTTAAATTACACTATGCGCCACCATTTTTGTGATCTAGCTACCACTATTCTTTTCGTATGTACTTTGGCCCGCTAAACACGAAAATAGTGACAAAAATTTTTTCTATAGATAGAATTTTGAGATATGAATTTGTGAAATTTTTTTTTTTCAATTGTGCCGAAATTACCTTTAATCTTATTTAACTTATTTAACCATATCGATCAATTCTAAACGAGATATGTTCAAATATGTGAGACTACATCTGAAAAAATTTCAAAATTCATATCTCGAAATTCTATCCATAGAATAAATTTTTATATCCACTTTTGTGCTTAGCTACAGTACATACGAAAAGAATAGTGGCATCAACATCACAGAGATTTTTTGGCGCATAGTGTTATTTATTAATTCGGCTTCATACAAAGAAGTTACTTACTGGTTTCAGTTTAATTATACCTCGATGTAACAAATATTCAAAACATGAAACTCTTACATTCCGAATAAAGTACCCCTGTTGTATGTATGTATGTATATACTATATAGTGTACCGGGATACTATTAAATTCAAGTTGTCTGGGTCGATTTCCTAGAATTTATTTAGAAATTCGGCTCTATTAATCACACTAAACTAGTACTTGACAACTTAGTATTACTACTATAGGTACCTTCTTAGTACAAGGTAGGATGTTGTAGATACTTAGCTTGGTATTAATAGCAGAATTTATTCGTATTGAATTCTATTTGACGCAATAGAGGCTAAAGTTATCAGTATTGCGAGTGTATTAACTATTATTACAGTCTTCTTACTTAACTTCCACATATGTCATAATTATTACGCCCTTTGTTCAGAAAATAACCGGAATGGATTTCTAATATATAGAACCGGAAACGCCATCTATGGGCTGCCGATTGATTTATGCAGTGTAAGTCTTTCTTACCAACTAGTCAAAGTTTCATGGTATTTCGTTTAGTGGAAGCAAAAATACAACGCATTAGCAGTAGTTCTTGTGAATTGGTCAAAAAATGTATAAAGAACGAAGAATCAAAATTAAATTTTATTTTAAAAATGTTAAAAAAATGCTTCCGAAACGCATGAAAGGCTTATGGGCTTATGAACTGTATATCAAAAACGTTCTTGAATCGCATCGCCGATTCAAAGACGGCAGAGAAGGTGGGAGGAAATCCAAAAAATATCTCGTTTGGTGAAGTCAAAAATCAAAACAATGCTCATTTGTTTTTACGACTCCAAAGGAATTATCCACAGAATTTGGTTATCGACAAGTGGTTCAACTGTTAATGCTGAGTCAGAATTACTATAGAATTCTATACATAGAATATGCACACGTATATTCTATAGAATACACAAGGATTCTCCGTATAAGAATACTTATATTCTTATGCAGGGGGCCGCCAGCTTTACGTCACCATCCGATATGACGAGGTTTCAAATTCGATCATTGTGACACCTGGCTGCACGAAGCTGTGCATGCTGGCTGTGACACGAACCTGCAACCTCCTTCTTCAAAAGCGTGTACACTACCCATTATGCCATGCAGAAGTCAATATTTCCGTCGAATTACCCAAATAATAAATTTCAAGAATCCATTTGTTAAACTGATAAACCCTTACGTGTAAATGGGCGAACGTTTTTTGTGAATTTTCGAGTAAAAAATGGTCGTGACTCATGTGAAAAAAGTGATCATGTATATCGGGTCCCAGCCGTATTTGTCGTGTTCGCCCTGAATATCGAGAACCCAGGCAGCTGACGATTATTGCATGATAATGAACCTTCCATTATGTGGTATTTATCACTGATTTTTTTCCAAAGATCACATATTTTTGATTGGATATTCGCCAGATTTAGCTCTCTGTGACTATTTTCTATTCCCTAAGGTTTATTTCATCAATTGAAGACATTAAACAGTTAACAACCGCCATACCCAACAACATTCCAATAAGCGACGTAAAGAAGTCAGTCATTCGGTGCTCTTGTTGAACGTACAAATCGAAATTTTTCAAGGAGTGTGTATTGAATAAATAATATTATCTTTGTCACATAATTAATTACACCATGCGCGATCATTTTTGTGATTTAAATGCTACTATACTTTTCGTATGTACTCTGGCCCGCTAAACACGAAAATGGCAATAACATTTTTTCTATGGACAGAATTTTAAGATTTTTTGAAATTTTTTCGGAAGTAATTGAACATTTCGAGTTTGAATCGGTCGATATAGTAAGATAAGATATCAAATGAAAGGTAATTAAAACTAGTGCAAGCATGTCATTGAAGAACTATACTTTTTGCATTCCCACTTGGATTTCTCCCCCCGAACCTTGGTGACGTCAGTGACGACACGGTAAATGTTTTCACCAACAAATGAAATCCATGGAGCGACGCCATAAGGGATTTTGGAATGAAAATATGAGCGGCTTGTGGCTACAATTATGGCTACAATTTTTACATTTTTCATAAAAAACTTAAATAATAAACTAATTTATTTATAAAATATCTAAATAAAAATAATAATGATAATTGCAAATCAAAAAATATTACCTGTTCCCTATACCGAACATAAAAGAGAATTGTTATAATTAGTAAATAATTAAGAACAAATAATTTATATACAAAATGGAATGATTCAATTTATTATTTATTTTCTATTACAATTTCTTCACATTATTTTATATTATTTATTCATTATACATACCTACATTCATTTTCATTTGATTGTTCTTTTCTCATAAACATTATTTAAAAAATATTGTTAACGAATGTCCAATAAATATGCTTCATAGATGTATTATGTTTTAAAATTACGTGATATGACATAAAATTAAAATAAGTTTAATGCAGGCAATTGTTTACATTAGTTTTTTCTATCTGTTATCTCTTACTAAATAATATTCAACGGCACCCCTATTTTGATTCAATCAATTCTTTTATACTAATTTAATAATTATTATTTATATAATTAATTATATTTTATATGAATATAATATATTCTTTTCCTATATATCAATGAAATTAAGCAATTTTATAAATTATTTTAAGGCAGCGATTTTCTTATGTATAGATTTTCTATTATAATAAAATTATTATATAAATTATATTGTAATATTATATGGATATCTTCTAAAATTTATGTTTTATTTTATTCAAATTCTTGGAAAGTATTATTATAAAAAAATTGTTTTTCATTGTCATCCTTTAATTTTTTAACCCATAATAGCTAAACTTATTTCCACAATTTAGCACAACTTAGTCCTCTCAAAAAGTTTTCGGGAAGAGAGAAAAATTACTGAAATGTTTAGTATTGAAAATGTATGAATCTATTTTGGATTTGAATAATAACGAAGTCTAGACGTAGGGATCTAACGCTTTGCTTACATTGCGTTCTTATTGCTTAACATACCCGTTACAATTTAGAATTTCAATTCAATTTCACTGCTTAAATTTTTGGTTACATGATCTATCTTAAGAACATTCAAGATTTTTGATTATATTCGCATATAAAGTAATAGGAGTCAAAAATCAGATATTGAATTAAAGTTTAAATGTGGACGGTTTTAGACGTAGTAGAAATAGAATTTAAATGAAACTTAAAATTTTTAATTTGTTAATATCAATAAATATCTTTTACAAATATTTTATAACATTCATAAAAAATATTGTTCATAATTTATTTCTTATTTAAATGCTCTTTTTAAGTGGTTTAAATAAACATATGGGTTAATTGCATTTCGTTTTTTTTAAATCCGAAACTAACTCAATCATGATTATCCAACGTTATTTTACGGCTTTATGTTTTCCCGTTTAAAATATTGCCATAAAATGTGGTTTTTGTTTAAAATACAAGGGAAATATAACCAAATAAAAAAAAATATTATTATAAATTCTATTTTTAACGAGATCTATAAACAGGAATAAATTTTTCCATCATTAATTTAGGGAAAAATTCACACAATATGAAAATTTGACATTTTAGAGGGTGAATTATAATTAATTTTTTAGCAATCAACACAAACAGAAACTAACCTTTAAATTTATTAACTGTTAAACATTGAAAGCAATCCATTATATTTAATTAATAAATAATAATTCAAGTTATCGATACCGAGGTTCAAAATATTCCGTAATTAAAAGTAGATTCAATCTATACAAATGCGAGTCTTACCATTATGTTGTAAAATATTGCAACCCTGAAAATCCTCGAACAGATCTTATGTGCAGAAAATAATAAAACCAAGAATTGTAAAATATGTAATTTAAGGAAAAAAACGGAAAAATTGTTATAGAATAACATCTGCTATAATATACTGATTTCCTTTTGTTAAATTAATTTCTTTTACAGGTACAAAAATGTTAAACAACATATAAACAGTCTGATTGGTTTAAAGGGCCGGCAGATGGTTGGTTATATTCATACCAAGTAATATAAAATATTAAATTTACAGTAAACTATCAATTTAAAAGGTAAATTATCGATTTATAAGGTTTTACTATATACGGAATTAATATGACAGTAGAATCTCGATTATTTAGTGGATAGCTATCAAATTATGCTAAATCGAAGTAGAATCACCTAGTATAGTACTACCTAGAGAATTAATAATCAGTGAATTAATTAGTTGGTTGGCAGTTAAAATTAGTCTCCCGTAATATATTTCAGCGATTTATATATAAAAAAGAAAATCTCCAAATCGACATGCTAATATGTTAAGTACGTAAATCCTATATTTTCAGTTTATCACAAAACCAACCAATTCGAAATTTTGAATTATATTAATAATTGATTTACAAAATAATTTGAATATGCATTTTATAATCATCCTCCGTTCTGATATTTTATGTGACTTGATCATTTTTCCTCTAAGCTCTTCATATATTACCAACATAATCATACCCAATTTTAATGGCCCAAAACATAATTACGATGATATATTTATTATTAATGAGTTTTAATTAAATTATTAAATGGTTAGACGGATAGTGAGTTGGTTGCCCTAACAAAATAATAAAAACAAATTCTTTCTCCCCTTTAAAGTTTTTAAAAAATGCAATTATCAATTATTACAATATTAGGCTGACCAGATATAAAACAATTTACTTTTCTAAGTGTCAGATTATTTGTCTATAAAGCATCAATGGTAAATTTAGCGCATCCAATTTTTCAAAGAATCTGTTTGGCTAAACAAATACAAAAATGTCCGATATTAATGATGGACCTCCCATTATAAGAATTAACTGCAAGGAACATAAAATATATTTATTCCGGGTTATAAAAATAAATTATGGATATTATTTTATTTACATTAAGCCGGCTTTTAAATATTGTTGTCGAATCCTTACAATTTGGCCACACATTTCCATTAAAAATAAATAATAGTTATACGTAAGGACCCCTTTCTGAATATATTGTAGCATTTTGATAAATTAAACAATGTTTACTTTTTCAAATGGTGTTGCGGATATGTCATTTGTAGTAAAATGTCCGTACCTATTCAGTATTTAAGCAGCACATTAATATAATAATAAATAATATTATTCATTATTGTTATTTGGAGATTACTATCATTTCTTCTTTTCTTATCGTTTATTTGAAGAGTCAAAAAAATTAACATACATAATTTTAAATTTTCTGATGAATGCCATTTGATTGAAATTGAAACTTAGGGTTAATTTTGTTACATTTATTTTTCTCACGCCGAAAAAAGAGCCGTTTGATTATAAGCTATAGGTATTATAGTATACAATAATAATAAATATAATATAGCATGCGGAGTGCGGCCTGTCATATATGTTAGCATAGGTACTTGCGTGAACAAAATAAGAAGAATTTGTATAATACATAATATATATTAAAGCCAGCAACAATTACTTGTATCAATCGTCTATGAATACTCATAGTATATACATACTATTATTAGATATAAGTGGAAATTTTAATGAATTATACACTTAGCCCTCAACATTAACATTCTTCCAAATTGGGTCGTTGTGTAAAATAGAGAACAAAAAATTCTGGGCCACTACTAATCAAATGAAGTTATAACACTTTCACAAGTTTCACGCATTTCCAAATGTACGATGGATGCTAACACATACTTTTAAATGAGTAGATAAAGCACAAGGAAAAGGAAAAAAAATACCCGATCATGCATATTGCACACTAGAGACCTTATCGTGACGTGCAGTCACCGTGAGTTCCTTTAGTTCAATGATGTTCTTGATTACAAATTTTTCATTCATTATTAATCCTACATTTGATCTCATTGAGCAATGCGGATATATTTGTAAAGGCCTAAAATAACTATATATTTCGTTACTCATAAAAATGTCAGTAGCACTATGAGATTTGTAATTGTTCAATCGAAAAGTGTAGCTGCATTTTTATATTTTTTTTTTTATTGCGATTTTGTAATTTATAAAATATTGTAACTTGTGTTCTTCAGTTATATAAGCAAAAGATAACCTTTGGCATGTTAAATTTCCAATTAGTATGTGTAAAATAGAAGACCCATAGACCTGGGATGGGAGTATGATCGAGTCGTGTCGACTCGACTTGATAAAAATTCATATATATTTTATCTACGCAGTTGGTTTACAATGGGTTTTTAATCGACTCATCTCGACATGTCTCGATCATACGCCCAGCCCTGGAATGTGTAGTACGATAGTGCACATTTACAAATGCGCGACCTGCCTTAAAGGATGTGTTTTTCTTTATTTTTATTGTAATTTTATGATATGTTTCATAACTTCATAACATAAAGAATATGAAGCCTTCCATATTAACAGACAGAAAATTGTACAAAAGAAATTAATCCAATTGCATTAAATTTAACAAGAATTATTCTGCAATAAAAATGAAAATTTTCACTGGATTTGAAAATATCATAATACATCAACACGAAACCTTTCATTGAATTTTGGACTAATAAAGCCGTTCATAATTGTTATGAAATATGTCTTTTATTTTATGAAATTATTTATAAAAGAAAATAATATTTTGCATAGAGCAAATTAAATATTTTATTTCGGCAATTCGTAGCACTAATGAGTACCATTAATATACCCAAAATACTCGAAACATTTCTCACAAACCAATATATACCAACCAACTATAATACCACTCACCAGAAATATTGTATGCATTAAATAGAAATTTATTCATAAATTGAAATAGTTTCTTTGGACGAATAGAAATACAAATTAAATTTTCTTTCTTAAGCAGGAATTTTGACCAGTGGATTATTATAAGATCAAGAAGGTTGGCATGAATAAAAGTCTTTCTGTACATTAGTATTCACTACTTGAATTTCTCGACTGAAGTATAGTTTCATTTATTTATATATTTTTAAGTCGTCTCGAGATTCCTTTATTCATTTTACATCTTTTTTAATAACCATTTCCCATTTCTATTTACAAACTAAGTCAGTGGTTTGAATTAAAACAGAGTCGAAATATTGAATTATTGCTTTGAAGTCATTTTTGTTATTGCAAATTTTGGCCGCACTCTTAAGAACTCTTAAATTTTCTTTTCTTGTTGAATGCCATAAAAAGAAATGCTGTAAACAATAATTGAATATGAAATGAAAAAGAATACCATTTATATAGTTACAAAACATTCTAATACTATGTTTACACCGATAGAATAAAAGTATATATTATAGTTTAATATTAAAATATCACTATGTAAACCCATAGGAAAATATTTTAATATTTTATGGCATACTTTTTTAATATTTCATAATATTTTTAATATGAATGAAATTAATGAATCTAGAAATAAATCGTAGTACTCAATCTATGTTTCCATTGAAGGATACGAATCAAATTAAAATTAAATATTAAAGTTTTATACAATATGTTTACATGCATTTTAAAGAAAAAAATGTCTACTGCTGTAAACCGAACAGGATTTTTAGTTTATTAGAATAATAGTATTATTCTATTAAAGTATGTATGGTGTAAACGTGGTATAAGTTATACTACAAACTACAAACTACTGTAAAAACTACAATTATAATTTCTAACTCGGAAAAAGGCTATTTACAATTGATTTATTTCCATAACAAATTTACTGATTTTAATTACAAAAACACCAAAAATGTAAAAGAAACTAAATTTAATTGTCTTGTGGAATAATGAATAATCCTTTAAACTATCATATTTGTCGATTAAATTCATTTAAAAAAAATTAAAATATGTAATAAAAAAAATGGTATTTTAAATGTTATTTAATGGGATCACTACCCAAATTGTTTCTATTTTCAAATTTAAATTGAACCAGACTTAGCATTTATTATGAATAACGATGAATCATCGTTATACGGTCACTTAAAAAATTTTGATTCTATTTCACGTTTTCTTCAGCTTCATTTTCATATATATAAATTTATATTTTATGTAGTCATGCGTTATTGAATTGTTCTGTGTTACGGAATGTTGATATTTTAAGACCGGAATAATGAAATAATCCGAAAATGATTTTACAAACAAACGTGTATGTAAATTTATATAACAATTTGCCTATTTAAAAAGTCATGGATTATGGGTATCTAATTAAATACATATGTATTATAATGCATTTTTGAAAATAAATAAGGAAATATCGAGATAATTGACTGATAACAGGAAGAAAGGGGCATTTAATGAATATGAATTTATTACATTTTTATAATTACATTCGAATCTTTTAATTAATATTGAACCGAACTCATCAACGTATCCACTATTTTCCAGTTGGCTGTCCTAAAGCCTGCTAGAAGCTTCTATTTTGTATAGTGGTAATGTTTCCACACGATACGCTAAAACTGTGTCGATTGTCTGTGCCATATTGTGTAGTCATACTGTGCTGTTCATTACGATTTTTCAAAAAGTTTGTAGCGGGCTCAACGATTTACATAGATTTGTCTCTTTTAATCTAAAACGAAAAAGTCACAAAACAATTGTTTCATGACAAGTTTTGCAACAGGAGGGGTACCTTTTGTCTTTATCAGTTCAGGGTCTTGAAAAAAATGTATCTAAATTTTGAAAACAGCACGATTACACCATTTTCAGGTTAGTTTGTTCATTATGGATCACAGTGGGTCACGTCGATGAAAATATCTAAATCACATCCAAATACGTGAATGAAATCTACTACGTTAAGTTAGGCCGGTATGATTATGATAATTTTCATAGCCGACAAAAATCGCTTTTCATTGACTCAAAAACTGAACGTCACATAGAAACAAAACATAAACAATTTCGAGTTAAGTGGCTACAAATAGAACATACAAAAATAAAGAAAAACAATTTTATATAATGTCCTTCCCATTTATGGTCCTGCATTATAATTAATGTTGCAATATTTATAAATTAATACAAATTTAATTGAACTGAACGTGGAACCTCTGAAAAATCTTAAACGATTATTTAAATTAAAAAAAAAATCTAAAACTATATGTAAGAACAATAGCTACAACATAAATCTTAAATTTTTAAAGTTTAGAATAATTGATTATTCGAAACTATGAAAGAAGCTGCTTCTTTTTCACAATTAAATTTGTTCTATTTATTATCACCCTCATAATTTAAATTTTCTTTATCGGTTTTGTCGAGGAGATCGATTATTATTTATTATTTACACATACTCGTACCATTTAACTAATGTTAAATTAAAAATTAATAAATCACAATTTTTACCATTCCATAATTTTATCTTATGTAAATTAATTCTTGTTATTATTAATAAAATTAATAAAAATTTTGATAATATACTATATATATCTACTGTATTTCTTTATTCTTAGTACTTTTCCTATTTTTATATCTTAAATTTCTGACGACTTTTTTTCGAAAATAGAAAAGGAAAGAGTTTTGGGCTTATAACGGGATACAACTAAAAACGTTAATACTTTAACTAACATTAATAATATATGTAGAATATATCACTAGATTTGTTTAAAACAAGTAGATTTAAAATTATATTTCCAAATATTCGAATTCCAAATATTTGAAAATATGTTTTCCAAATGAAAGTGTGCATGGCTTAAAAAAATGTACGCAGATTTATTAATTTGATATAAGGCTACGAAAAAATGGATAGATTCTTTGACTAAGAAGAAAATTATTACTCAAAAGCTAATTTTATTAAAACATTATTTAATTCAGACCGGTCGATTTGCTTGCTATACTCAGAAAAACCGTAAAGCGTTGAATAATGTTGGATGATGTATTCTATACATTTAGAACCATACATATACAGGTAGGCCCCCTGTAAAACCTATTAAGGTATCGGCATCTTGTTGATGACTTGTTGCCGCGCGGAACATATTAATATGTTGATATTGGTATGTACCGTATTGTATCGAAACGGTGTTCTAAAAGTACTGTGTTATAGGGGGTTTACCTGTACTTATTATAGAATTAGTGTATAATGTACATTTTTAGTTGCATCCCATTATTATATTAGAATATATATCTATTATAAACATTCCTATAGCAATCTTTGTACAAAAAACTGTTATCATTGCCTTAATTTTATTATTTACCATATTTTATTTTGTCTATTATTCATTTTGATTATCATTTTGAGTCTTTAACAACATAGAGTTATTTTAACAAAATAAACAATTGATTATTTTATAATTATAGGTTTTATTAATTATTTTTTTTAATCACTTCATTTTATATTTACCTATTAAGTAAATTTTCTTTCAATTTAGTATTTAATAATTTTTATGGACGAATAAAAAAATAATACAAAATAAAATAATATTTTATTCATGTTATAAAAAATATTCATTCATTCTTTTAATTCAATAAAAATACTTCATATATTTTTTTTATCGATTATCTTATTTTTAAAAATATAATTGAATTATTACCTTAAACTATTCTGTACTTTATATTTATTTCTTTATGATAACAAGTATTAGTCGCCTGTTGGTCGGATATGCTTTTGAATACAATTATGTTGAAAATGACGAATATCACTTGGCAAGGTCTCTTGAAGATGATATTTATTAAGGCCCAACTGTGATAAGGAAAATTAAATATGATGTTTTTCAATTTGTTAATTTATTGATAGAACCGACGGAAAATCTGTAAAAAGAAAATTATAATAGATAATTAAAAATACTAACAATAATAAACGATGTATCTAAAGGAAATTAATAATGCTATAAAATTCGGTATTCGCCGTTGTACTTGATGTTCTATTTTTAGATTTTATGTACAAATGTGGCATATTCATTTCGACTTAGAATGTAAAGTTCTAAAGAAACATTGAACCTAAACACGCAAGTTATCGATTTTATACAAATAAAAAAAGAAAGCTAACTTTGAAGAAATTTGTAGTTATCATTTCCTTTTATTAACTATCATAAAAGGGTACTGTTCAAAGTGTATTCAAGCATCAAAGTATTTTTGTAATCTTGAGTCTGACTTTAAACTTTTTGCCTGATGTTTCCGATATACATACATATATGTTTCATTATAGTAAAATTTTAAAATAAAGTTTGATCGGAAAACAAAATAACCACACAATCTCCATAATGAATATATAGTAAGGGAGGTGCACCTGTTGTGGGCACGCTCCGGTTATGGCACCCCTACGGAAATTTTGACAGAAAGCAAATGCTTTTGATCTGAGTACCGTCAAACGTGTACGTTGACAGTACGTAGTGTTTGTGCTTATACCGAAACTAATAGACGCGTTTGCTGTGTAGCTGTGAACAAGTAAAAATAAGTGGCGAATAAAAAACAAAAAAGTAATTTGGTAATATTTTGAAAGTGAGACACATCGAAGTGATTTAATTGGAAGAGGTGAGTGTAATGCATATGTATGCAGTATTTATATTATACATAGTTTGTGATTCAATATTGGTTTCAACCAAAATTTTCACACCACAGAATTTTTTGATCGATTGAAAAAATGGCGGCCATTATGGGCACCCTTGTTTTTTCGTTTAATGCGTGTGTTAGGTTAATAAACTGTGTAATATCGTTGTTTATGTTGTTATATTATCCAAATATGGGCGGTTTTCGTACATTTCCGTGAGTGTTCGGTCCGTTCAAAGTCCTTCTTTGTCGGGGGAATCGAGTGTCAAAAGAATGCGCATGCGTGAGAGAATAGAAGACGGCATTTTTCGTCGGCTGCACAAAGGCGTTTTGTCAAGTAGGAGCATCTAAGCGGGCAGCTAAGCAGGCATCTGTGTCCCCCAAGAAGCGCGGAAGGTCAGCCAAATCGTTGGCTGAGGCAATGAAGTCTCCACCATCTGACGATGATGTTGACTTCGGCATCATTTGTTTGAAGCTCCTCGCACAAATTCCACCAAATGCCCACAACCGGGTAGAAATTTTTTTTTGGCAAATATGAAAAGTAAAATTATTATTTTAGAACGGAATGGGATGGAGATACATGGTGGAAAGTTGAGGATCCTGAGTTTTATATAATAATAATGGTTTGCAAATATATTCAAAAAAGGAAGAACAAAAACAGTAGAAAAATTAATAAAATGTATATGAAATTCTATAACATAACTGTGAAATAATAAGTCCTAATATTTACTGAAATTTCTGTTTATAAATATAATTTCGTGAAGCTTAGGGAATACAATACCGGTATACCGTTTACCGGTATACCGGAATACCGCTCATTTTTTGAATACCGAAATACCGGTA
>JANTOP010022893.1:0-28230 GCA_027564815.1 Symmerus nobilis | reverse complement strand
GGGGGGCTGTTTAGAAGTTCAACGAAATTGGCAGGGCCCCGTATTCAATAGTCTAGGCCCGGGCCAAGTGATAGCCACCACAAACAAACAATTATTTTGTAGGGTCCCAGTTAAAATCATTCTATGAGCTTTTAAGCTTTTCGCTTAAAATTTCATTTATTCGGATAAAAATTAGATTAAAAAACGAATCAAATTTCATTCCGAATAAAATTAGATATCAGAACATGAAAAATTTGATTTACAAATACATTTAAATGAAATCGGAAACTTTCGGTAAAAAGCTTTGTGGAAAATTAAAATTTCTGCGGAAGCTTTAATTAATGGAATTAAATTGAAGGCAAATTATTATGAAGGCATATAAATCGGAAAAAATGAGTTTTAAACTTAAAGATTTCTATCAGCTTACAGTTAACTGAGAAATAAATCACATATTTCATCTAATTTAATCAATCAAATAAAAATTAGACTCTAAATTATATAAAATGACATTTTCATTTTAAGCTTTCAATAAGCTTACGAGTTTTTAAAGCTTCACTTCGGAAAAGTTGAAATATCGTAAATGGTCCGTTATCTGGATGAAAAATAGATTTTAAAACGTAAAAAATCAAGTTCGAATCTTAGAGCATTCGTTAAGCTTTTAATAGTTTGTATAAACAATCTGCGAAAATTTGCTATTTAATCTAAATTTAGATAATGAGATTAAAGTTCGATTCCAATTTATACAAAAGACATTTTAATTTTAACCTTTCGATGAGCTTTCGAGATTTTTTTTGGGCTTTTTTTAGGGAAATTTGAAATTTGGTTAAATGCTCGTTATCTGTATTGAAAATAGATTTTATAACGTAAAAAATATGGTTTGGATAATAAAGCTTTCTAGGAGCTTATAAGTTCTTACAGAGCTTTTGTAAGAAAAGTTTAGTTTTGATATTTTTGTATTTTTTCTCAACTAATTTATAAACATCCTGTGTCATTAAATTTTTTTTGATCCGAAGAAAATCCGGGAAATTCGGATCAAATGCCGCGAATGTCCGATATTCACATTTCTTGGCGACAGCCTTTTCGAATTTATGATATTTTATTGATAAATTTAATATTTTCCGAAATATTTAATTTTTACCTAAATATCAAAGCAACTTTCTGCGTTTTTACATTTTTTCCGCCCCAGGCAAATATAGAATTCTGCACACCTTATGGATATGTGGACCGCACGCCACTGGAGCTTTCCCACATAGCGTGGAAGAGTAAGAGGGTGATGCATATTTTACATGAAATACTCAAGTCGGGAAACTCTAATCGGGCATAGATTCGTTGCCCAGGAAATTGGGCATACTTTTCTTAATAAAATTTTGATTTCAGTACTGAAAGAAGAAGAACAAGATGGAAGATATTTAACTATTTTTTCAGGTTCTATTTATTTAGGTAGAGCCCTGAAATTTCATACAGATATTCTTGATCTATCCACAATTCTATCATTATACAGACTTATTATATCATCCCCAAGAAATTTTCGGGTAACTAAAGGTATTTCTAGGCTATTCTAGGTTAGTAACGTAATCTAGAAGTACCACAAATCATGTCGTATTTATTTTCTGAAGTTCAATGGTTCATTCGGCGAGGACATAGGTCTACCTGTATTAGTAATGCGGTAATCAGAAACCTTTATTTTTTAAAATTTTTATTCCAGAAAGTAGGTATAGGAAAAAAAGGTAAATTTAACGATTTAAGGATATAAAAAAAAATCGACAAGGAAAAAACATTATTTTTAATCTCCCATCATCATTACCATCACAACCATGAACCATTATTATCAGTTTTTTCTCTCTCTCTCTGTTCCCGTTGCGTTTTTGCTCATACTTCTCAATTCCGTTCAGTACATTATCAGGGATTTGGGATATTTTTTTTTTTATAAATTATCAGGATAAGTTTTGTTTTTTGTACCGAACAATTGAGTATGAGGTGGCAAAACAAAAGTTCGCTATCCCATCTGTAACTTTAGGGTATACGTTACATTTTTTTCCTGTTTCTTACGTTTTTGATCATTAAGAAAACCGACTGAACATTTCATTGTCAGTCTTTAAACATAACCCTTAAAACGAGATTTTTAAATTTTCTTTCATTTCGAATCTTATCACTCCTTCAAAGGAGCAGACATGGAAATTGTCCCGGAAGACAGGGTTGGGTGGAACCGGTTAAAATATGAATCCATCCTGGAAGGATGGGTAATTACATTTTAAATAAAAATTATATGAAATTATTTTTTTTTTAAATGTTTCAATCTAATTAAAATTGACATTCCCTCCCCGGGTTCGATGGGTTGAAGTACGTGTTGGAAGGGATGGTGTTCTATCACCCCAACACTGTACCTCTTGATTCTCTTTTCAATCAATCCGATGATGTATGACATTTACATAAGGAAACTCACGTCCTTTTTTCTGCAGAATCATTGAATGAATTTTTCTCTACAATCAATTTCAATCATTTCATGATTTGATAGATAGATTATTTTAAAATTGATAGAAATAAATGTTCCTTTTCTTCCCAGAACTTTCTCATGTTCTCATCTCATGTTAATGGGAACCAGCGGGTTTTTTCATTTCATTTCATTTCATTTATTAATTTATACAAACGAATAAATATGTAAAACCATAGATGTATGAGAAATGGATTAATAAAAAATTTAAAATAATGAATTAAGCTGTTTTACTTATAACTACATATTCAATCAAATATTTAATAAATAAATAAATTAATTCTGCTCAAAAATCATCAATTGTTCATCCTACAAATCATTAACCCATACGTGGTTCGTTTAACCCACTCGGATAGCCGCTTCCGAGTTTACTCTGTCTGAAACAAACAGATAGAAGATTCCTGCATTAACGCAGGTTTATCCTATCCTTATCGCATCCTAATAAACGTACTTTAAACGGACTGATGCTGTCAAACCGATGCAATCCAAAGGCGTATCGGACACAGGCATTTAAAGCGCGGGATAAAATTCGCTGACATTCAACATCTAAATAAAGACTTTACTAAATCACATCTTATTCGGACCGGAGCTATATTGTGATAGAGTACAACGGTACGTAGCCTAGACGCAATGAGCCCCATAGTAGTCGGATTCGGTCCGACCTACTATCATCCGCAACCGTAAAATATGGATAAAATACCTTATTACGGTGATTCATTTGTAATGACACCTTATAGTATAGTAATTTTAAGTAAAATTATATTCAAATGCAAGACATTAATACTTCTCACTTCATACAATTCGGTAAAGCGACACAAATTTTTCTCTAATATAAACAAATCGAAAACTTGTTGAATTCGACGAATACGTTATCAAAAGCGCTTTTTTATTAGAATTTGTTAGAGTAATTGTAAATAACAATTTCCGAATAGAATAAATTAAAAAAACAAGTGGAACATAACCTTGTTTTCTTTCAATTTTTTTTAGGGTTTCCCTTTCCAGGTGACGACCCTTTACTTATAAGAAGTCGTAGGACGCGACTCTTATACATTGTAAATAAAAGTGAACCTAAAACAGAACACTGTGGTACACCACTATTGACTGCAAGGAACTCGACAGTCTTGTTCCCAATGTAAACACGTTGCTATCGACCTTTCAACTACGAGGATACAAGAGCAACGACAAGAGGCACAGAAGCCGAAATTAAAACTCAATCAAGTGCTTTAGAGAAATCTAAGAGAAACAGAACTGTAATAAATCCACTGTCCATAAGCTGGAGAGAATCTCGTCTGTTATTTTAAGTAATGCAGTAGTTGTGCTATGAGCTTCCATATATTGCAGCCACTGTGTCTGTAGTTGAAACACAACTGAAACAGCAAGAGCTTAAAATGCCTGATTCCTGGCTCGGAACAGGCTGAAATTCATTCGAAATAATGGGAAATCCACACCCACAAATTGTTTTAAATTGCTCCAAATTTTCTTTATGCCTAAACTGGGGTGAAATTGCGTTGTATTTTTGAGTCTACGTTACCCAGACCTAGCATCGGTTGTGCCTACACGCTTCTAACGTTTATATGCAATATTGCGCTCAAATAATGCTCTGCGAATATCACAGGAAAACCAGGAATTAGTTTGATGGCATGAATATTCCTGTTGATAGTGATAGTGGTCTCGTAAATATGGATCCAAGGGAGATAAGATGGATCTATTAACTTTATTGTTAATGGATTTAAATTCGGTCAACAGTACTGAACAATAAGACGATCATGGCAAGATAAATCACTAGATATTTAGGTAGAGTTACCCTATTTCTGGGTAACAATGAGGGTCTACCATAAATCGGAATGTATGCCGAATATTTTCTTCAGACGGAGAAAATTGAATATCGGACTAAAAGCTCTGCAAAACTTACAAGCTCCCAGGAAAGCTATTTTCCGAATAATATTTTTACGTTCTAAAATCTATTTTTTATCCAGATAACGGCCCTCTAACAAAATTTCAACTTTTTCCAAAATAAAGCTTTGAAAATCGCGAAAGTTCATTGAAAGCTTAAAATTGAAATGTCATTTTATATAATTTGCAATATTACTTTCATTCGATTCATTAAATTTAGATTTTCTTCAATTCAATGTAAGCTCAAAGAAAGCTCTGAATTTCAAACTTAATTTTTTACGTTTTAAAATCTATTTTCTATCCCGATATCGGTCCTTTTACGATATTTCAAATTTTCCCAAGAAAATGCTTCAAAAATCTCGAGAGATCAATGAAGCTTTATTCAAAATTTCAGGGCGATAGATGAATTTTTCAAGAATGGTCGAGCGAGGACTATGAATGTCTTCATGATAATTTGACTTCAATTCAATTTAATTGAATTCATTAAAGCGTTCGTAGAGATTTTAATTTTCCACGGAGCTTTTTAACGAAAGTTTCGGATTACATTTAAATTTAATTATGGGAGAATAATTGAATTCCATACTGCCCAAAATAATATTTTAATTAAAAGCTTTCGATGAGCTTTTGGACAGAGAGAGAGAGAGAGAGGTCGTTCAGCTGGCAAAAAAACATCAACAGTGACAAAAAAATTTTTAAATTTTTTGTTTTATTTTATTAAATATTCATAATTTCGACTAAAATTTGTGTTTTTATGCAAAAAAATAAATTTCTGAAATTTGGCTCAGTGGTCATGTATTATATCAAGTAAGTATCTGTGGCGAGAACGTAGCTTAAGGATGTTCCTTTCTAGCGTATTTTACCGATTTTCACCCCACTCTACCATATATTTCTAGTACGCCATTTTGTGTCTTGTAATTTTGATTTCTTATTCATAATCAGCGATCTCAAAAACCCCCGAGTAGTGAGTTTCAGCTAATTTGCAAATTATTTAAAGAAAAATGTTCCGCCATATTGATCCGTCATTTTTTTTTTTCATTTTGACTTTGGATTCGTAATTAGCGATCTCAGAAACCCCCATGTAGTAAGTTTTAGCTAAATCGCAAAACGCTTTCCCATTATTCCCAGCTTTTTGCGATTCTGCCCCACTGTGCGGCGTAGCGACTCGCTTCTCTCGTCGCAAGAACGTATATTGTACAATAGTATTAGATATTCGAATTCAATTAATAATTCGAGACTTAAACCAGAGAATTTTCTGAAAATGTTGAAATTATTTGAATTATTATAAAATGTCTGGATTTTCAAATAATTTGAACATTTTCAAAAAATTCTCCAATATTCCAGTCAAAATAATTACTTTTTGTAGGATTTGGCCCGACCTACTATCATCCGCAAACGTAATATGGATAATATGTGGATAAAATATCTTATTAAGGTGATTCATTTGTAAACGACGAGCAATGCGAAAACCACCATCACACACTATTAAATTTTAAGTAAAATTAAAATTCACATACAAAACATTAAACTTCTCATTTCCAGTCATACGATTCGCTAAAGCGATACAGATTTTTTTGTCACTTATATTAATTAAAAACTTGTCAATATCGACGAATACGTTATCAAAATATTTGTTTAGAGTTTCGCATTGCCTGGAGTCGTGCTCTATCTAAAGATTTTATGTATAACCATAAGGTTTCCCATTAAGGCGACGACCCTCTTTACTTTATAAGAAGTCACAGGCACTTTGACTCTTATATTTTCTATTTGAATAACGTTATTCGAAATACAAAATTAATTTTGTTATAGAAATAACGTTATTTTATTCGGGTTTCTCGCCATAACGATTCGTACCGAGAAAAAAAAATTATTCAGAACGTTAGCTGGAAGAGTCAGTTCTCTTTATTCCTCTATCCCCTTCTCTTTCCTCCATTCTATCTCTATCGCTGATTTTCGTTCGAATCGGTCAAGAAAATTATTTCCGTTTGTTCGATGATTTTAAAATTAATCTTCCGATCGACACTGGAGAATCTGGGTGGCTGTTCTTGGTATTATTTACATCTGAAAAACAGACGTTCAGAAACCCACGCATTTTATTCACTTCAACTACAAGATAATAAGTGAATATTTCCCTCCTTTATGTCGTTATCCGTCCCAACCTCAAGTCTTTATCTGCGATCCATAAATCAACGGGGTGTCCAGTTTGTCCATAAAATTTTTAATATTTATTGTTTCGTTTCGTTCAGAAAAGTCTTTATTGTCTGTTTTTGTTGCACGCGCGCTGCTATTCAGGTGGAAAGTGAGGAATCGATGAATAATTGCCCATTCGCAAAATGTATATTTTATATGTCTGATGCACCTTGCAATTGCATTACAATTGGCGATTAATAAAAGAAATAAAAAGGGATTGCGTTGCGAATTGTCTTCTCATTTTTATTTACTTTTATTCTTTGTAATCCCACCATTAAGTCTTTAAGTCTTTTTGACACTTTTATTGTCTGTACGTATAGCGGGGCGGGATGTATTACTGCATTTAAAGTATGACACCGCACCGTATAGATATATAAGACGGTTGGGAGAGATTAATTGATGAAATATCACCATTAAAATGTCTGTAGGATGTTTCGTATGTGACGGTGAATAATATTAATAATAAATCCTGTGAAATGAGATGATGTTGTAGAGGGAGTTTGTTAATTCTTTTATTACCCAGAGACTTAAGTTTATCGATTACATTTCCCTATCTATCCAGTAGCTTTCAAAATTATAAATGGTCTGATTGATAAACTTGCAGCTAACCGGGTACAATTGTTTCTAAATATACTTTTCCATCTAAAGTCTCTGAAGTATCTTACGGTTCTTGTAGCTCTCCCCGGGAGCTGTTCTATAAGTTGTTTTATATATGATTTCTTATAGAGAGGGAAGAAGAGGAGCTACAAAAAAAATGTCGAAATCTGGCCCATTTTTCCGATCAGTGCAAGATATCTGAGTACTTGAAGTCTTGATTTCTATGTTCTATGATCGGATAAGAGTTTATAGTGTTTATTTTCCATCCTAATAATTTAAAATCAGTAAAATTGAAGATTTTCTGAAAAAGCTTTGAGGAAGTTCCAACAGCTCATCGAAAGCTTTTAGTTTATTTTAAGCAGTATGGAAGATAATATCTCTACCATTAATCAAATTCAAATGAAATTCGAGATTTTCGTTGAAAAGCTCCGTTAAAAAGCTTTCAATGAGCTTTCGAGATTTTTGAAGCTTTTCATTAGGAAAAATTAAATCATTGTAAAAGGACCGTTGTCCGAATAGAAAATAGATTTTAAAACGTATAAAATTATGTTCGAAACTCAGAGCTTTCGTTGAACGTACATTTGATTGAGGAAGCTTTTAACGAAAATGTCATTTTTTATCTAAAATTCAACGATTTGAATAAGAGTAAGATTCCAAATAATCTAAAATGACATTTCAATTTAAAGCTTTCCATGAGCTTTCGCGATTTTGAAAGCTTTATTTTGGAAAAAGTTGGAAATTCCAAATTTCATTTTATTTATTGAATCGGATAGAAATTCGATTCCAAATTATATAAAATAACATTTTAATTTTAAGCTTTCATTGAGCTTTCGAGATTTTTAAAGCTTGATTTTGGAACAAGTTGAAATATTGTTAAAGCGCCGTTATCTGGATAGAAAATAGATTTTAAAACATAAAAATAAGTTTCGGAAAATAAAGCTTCCTGGGAGCTTTTAATTTTTGCAGAACTTTTTGTCCGATATTCAATTTTCTCCGTCAATTATTTAATTAAATTATTTTTAAAAGAAATTTCGTTCGATTTGACTTCGATTACATAAAAATTCAACAAATCTCATGAAAGTCGCAAAATTTTGCCCAAATTATGTCAAAATTTTACCAAATATTGGCCAAATATTGTCCAAATTTTACCCAAAACGGAGTAGGCATGTATCGCTTATATTTTAAGATTGACTTCTAGAAATAATTTTATTTAGAACAAAATCTATGATACGTATCCTTCGTTTAAGACTACTTTCAATGTATTTGGACGCTCTAAAGGCTACAAGTGCTATTGATTTTAGTTACCACTAAGCCTAAAATTTCGTGATCTGAAGAAAATGAAAGGATATCTCAACAAGCCAGCCACAAATCCAATAAACCAAATCAAATTGAAATAATGTTCCTTCGGAATATTCACTTCCTTTTTATTATACATTATTACGTTGTCCTGATTGAATCTCGGATATGTCTTGTTTTATTGTTCCCATTTATACGAAACACAAAAACACCTTAATAACCCCAACTCCCCATCCATCCCGAAACCTGAATCTCGCATCGATGGTCACAAAAGATAAATTGAATCGTTTTTATTTTTCAGGGTTTTTTTTCTGGGTATTTTTGGGATCTAATTCAAATTGTATTTCATTTCTTTTTGTCTCTTGACTTGGATATGTTGAAATTGATGATGGGTTTTTTCTCTATTCAGTTCGCTTTCTTTCCCGGGAATATCCCCAAATAAGGAAAAAAGAGTGGATAGAATAGGAAAATCGTTGATGCGAAGCTAAAGATAAACATGGCTAAACAATGTTGAAATGAAATCATCCTGTAATGATTTGAAGGAGGAATTATCCTTTTCATTAATCATACGGATCCCTGATCTTCCCGTTCCATATATTGTATATGAGATAAATGAGCTCGGTTTCATATCCCATCCTAACTATCCCGTCTTTTATATTTAATCCTTAAATTTGGGGTAGTCAAGAGAATGCCACAAAGCAAACAAAGTGAAGTTTTTCAGGAAATTTTAAAGAGTTGTAAGTGGCCGGATAACTGTCTGTTTCGAAAGGTTCCAATAACGTATGTCGGGATATCGGGATTTTTATTCTAATCATTTATAGTAATGAGCATTTAGGGATTGAGAAAGGGAAACAAAAAATAATCTGAAATTCCTAATCAATTTCATAGAAAAAATACCTTACCAAAGCCAAAAAAAAAATCCCCTAAAGTTTGATCGATTCGAGACGGGAGAAAAACGAACATAAAAGAAAATGAAGCAAAAAATGCACTATTTCGTCTGGTAAAACTAAAAAAAATAGTTTCTCTGTTTTTTTAATACAAATTTGGGCGTTAACAGAAGGCTAATGATATCCTGATGTATAATACAACATACAACACACATCTTCTCATTTTGATATCCCTCATAGCACATCATTCAACCCGCAAAATGCCCATCATTCCCCATCTCATTCCGTGGCTGTGTTACTTTTTCATTTCAAACACTCTACTCCCAAATAATTTATTTTATTTTTTTGTTGGTGGGTAGGTTGATGGGGCCAACCCGAAATTTTTATATGATGAAGCTGATAAAAAAAAAAATTTAACAGAAAGGAAAATCGATTGGGAAGGGGCGACCATTAATCTGAAAAATTTGCAGTTAAATCTGTCGGTTATCGGAGGTAGCTAGTAAATTTCTTCCAAGGAATGCTCTTAAGTATTAACAACTAAACAGGCTTAAATTACAAGAAGTCTTCAATCTTTTATTTATCACTCAAATTTTCGAAATCCGATCACCCAGTCCAGAGTTATAGCTTTCAAGGTTCGATTTTCAGCGATAAAAAGTTAATCGCGGTTTTTTAACCCAATATCCGGGGGGACTACTGTAATTTCGAACTTATTCCCTATTCAACACATAATCAAGATATTTCAGATATTTATTTGAATTTTTTTGTTTTTGTAAAAAAATCGATGCGAACCTTCGATTTTACCGACTTCTCCTGAGAGTGTCGTATATTTTGGAATTTTATGAAAATTTGATTCAAGATCCGGAAAGTCTGATGCTGCAAAATTAAACCTAAGGGTCCAGTGCGGAAATTGTAGAACAAACTTTTTCAAAAATATTGACCTCTTGATTGTAATAGGGGTCGATACCGGAAAAACGGGTGCTTATCAGGAAAACACTTATAATTTCGTGGGAAATTAAAAATTTAAAATTTAAGAAATGGATTCAAATAGGAGATAACTTGGATGGTCTATCAACGCCAGAAAGTCCACCCCCTGTTTTCCAAAATATATTTTTAAAAATCCGTCAAAAATCGAATTGTAAGTAAGTCAATTAAATTCGAATGAAATCGATTCTTGTTCAAAATTTTCCTAACAATTTCGTAAAAAATTGTTTTTTTTCCCAAAAATTTTAATAAAATAACGAAGAGATTTTGTTAAGAAATTTTTTTTTTTGGAAAAAATCAGCAGTTTTGAGTTTTTGCAGTAACTGCGATGCGAATCTTCGATTTTATTGAACCATTTTTTAACAACTTAAATATCCGGAAAATTCTTTTAAGGAATCGGACAATTTGATAATTCAAAATTTTATTTTAGGGTATCGTGAGGATATTGTAGAACAAACTTTGTCGAAAAATCGTCTCCCTGATTTTATGAGGTCCTACACTGTAAAAACAGTAGACGCACCAGAAAATCATAAATTTTTCCAAGACCTCATAACTGACTTTGAGTTGACTTTAGTTTGTTCTATGTTTTTATAGCTGTATGACCATCGTGTTTTATAGTTACCGTAGTTTATGTATGATACATGCTCCAAGTCACTAGTTAGTCTTGCAGGCGAAATCGTAGATGGCGCAGTTCCATAAAAATTGATAATATAGGGACCGCAATTACTAGGCGGATTTACTAGAAAAATATGTTTATTGACATTGATATGCCAACGTTTCGGTGAATAACCGACTGTCATCCTCAGTTAGTTTCAGATTAACGATTCACATAACATTTCCGTGTTACGCCTTAGAAAAATTACGCCCTACTGTTATATAAGTCGTGCCGTTGCCGTTGCAGTTTTGTTTTTATTATAAAATCGTCTGATTGTTTATGCAAAGTTTCGTCGAATGTCGTACCAAATCATATGAGAGTTCTCCGTAAGCGGAGCTATCCATTCTTTTCCGCTCTCTTAGCGACGAAATATAAGCTTATCGTATACTTATCTCAATATTATGCAAGGAGGGATACTACAACACGGTTTCGTAAAAAAATAGTAGCATCATAGCTCGACGCAATAACTACTTTTTGGTAGCTTTTGGTACTTTAAGGTTTATGTGTTATCATGAGTAGTTAAAAATGATTTCTCTAAGGTCAAAGAGGCCAGATATAATTTAATTATAATATGACAGTTCTCGACTACACCGTGAAGTACTAGATAGTTGAAGTTTCTATAATAATACCTTTGAGCATATTCATGCAGTAGTACTTTGCATGATGACATTGCTGATAAATTTGTAAATTCTAGAAAAAAGTTGGAGCTTTTGGTAGAAACATGAGAGGTCGTAGAAAATACAAATAATAACTGATGTCAGTGGCGTAGATAGGGCAATCTAATATTTGCATATTTTGATATTATAATCTAATAGAGGCGTAAATAGGATAATATCAAGAACGCTTCTGAACCGAATCTTAAAAATCGTCCTTTGGATGTTAAGTCACTCAACGGTAACCATCAAAAAGGCTACAACCAAATCGTTCAATATGTATAACCTTTAAAACTGGTAATATTCTGTCAATGATGACTTAAAATAAATTGAATAAACTGCAAGTAAAGCAGTTGGGTTATGAGGTTAACAGGTGGTGGGATGTAGGCGAGTTTTCAGGCGGCAAACCCTGCTTTTTACCGGCGAATGTACGGGATTGCCTTAGGGTCTGTAGTTAATTTTTCCACTACATTTCATACGTAATGAAAATTAGGGGGACGTGAGTGAAATAATTTGAACTAGAATTTTCACGGAATCAATTAATAATGAATTTTTCTCATATTTCGTATAATTTTTGAGTGAAATTTTTAAAAATGAAAATTTCGCGAAATTTGAATGTTATCAATTTTGAATGAAAATTCATGAATAAAAATGCATTGAGTGAAATTTGACTGTTGAGTCATTTTTTTAATAAATATTTTTTGAGTGAAATTTTAATACAAGAAAAAACAATCATTTTGGAACAGTTCAGGTAAAATCAACAATTGAGTATACTTGTGTTTTTTGAACTCCCAAGTTGAATATTTCAAATTTATTATAATTTCATCTTCCCCAAAACAGGACTTAATGACCTTCCCGTCAGATACTCGGATATCCATATATACGATACATAAATATAACCGATGATTGTTATCTTACTGAATGTAAAATAGGGAAAAAATCTATTATTATTTTAACGTTCGAAGTCAATCAATAGATTTTCATTTTAGTTCTAATCAAAATCGTATATATACCAATTCCGATAAATGTGTGGTTGGTTCTCTTCTCTTCATCCCATAAATAGTCGGTCTCTGATATAAATTTTATTTACTTTTATTTTCCCAATAAAATTGATTGACAATTTCTAGGAATTCATCGTAGAATTCAGGTAAAAATTTACTATTTTTCTTCTTTAATTTTATATATATTTTCTTGATATGTCGAACGGTATAGTCTATTCGATTTGTGTAAAGAAATGTAGAACCCATACCTCTCGTAAAATTTGCAAATAGTGCATTATTATCGAGAAAGTAAAATTAGACATTTGTTTGCATTGAATAGTCAGATTCATGGAATAGAAAAAATGAATATAAAAACAAAATATTCAGTTAATACTATCGAGAAAGACCTTATGTGCTCATAAGGGCAGATTTAATAATCTACTAACGTGGGTATCCAACATCTCCATAAAGTGTGCAGAATGCTTTGACCGTTAGGTAAAAATACAAAAATCTAATATTTCGGTAATGTTGAAGTTTGTCAGAGGAAAAATTCGTAATGGCTCGCACCGAGAAATTTGAATATCGGACATCGTGACATTTGATCCGGATTTTTCTATAATTTTTTTCGGATCCAAAAAATGTAATGATGCAGAAAGTTTATAAATTAGTTGAGGAAAAATACAAAAATATCAAAACTAAACATTTCGTACAAAAGCTCTGCTAAAACTTAAAAGCTCCCAGAAAGCCTTTTTTCCTATCCTTATTTTTTCCGTTTAAGAATCTATTTTCTATCCTAAGAACTAGTGATTCCCCCGATACCCTTACCCCCTCACACCCCATTACGATAAATCTATTATGCCAGTTGTTGCCCTCATCCCCCAGTGTCTAGCGGATTTCATTTTTCTTCTGGCACAGCTTTTTCTAATCTTTTGTTTTTCCCAGCATTGATTAGTTCTCAACACTGATTTTTGACAGATGCTCCTTCACATTCCAAACAACATTGCCATACATCACTTTCACGTCAGGCACCATCTAACAGTTATTTTGGTATTCAATAATCAAGCCATAATAGTGGTTCCCAGCACTGCCTGGGTCCATGCACACCTCTTGCACAACGCTATCACTATTCGGAAGTCAGTTGCGCGACTTCGTCGCACAACCACTTTCTTCTAAGATGGTTTTTTTGTTTTTGTGTTTCCCAGCAATGATTTTAAAAGATCCTCCTTGACATTCCAAACAATATTGCCATATATCACTTTGACATCAGACAACATTTAGTATTTATTTCCGGCAAAATTCCGATTTTTACTATCACCGAAATCTAATAGCAGGCGGCGATTTTTGCAACATTTTTCCTAGGTCCAGCTTGACCAAACGAACAATTCCGCCATACATCATGTTCACCTCAGAGCCTATCCTGAACCAATTTTGTACCAAAAACAGTTACTTTTACCATTAGCGTCATTACCAGCAGGCGTTGATTTTTTTCAATATTTTGTGTAGATCTACCATGATCTAAGGAACAACTTTTCCATACATCACTTTAACATCGGACGCCATCTTGAAGCAATTTTGAGCAAAAAACTTTTTTTTTTCATTTGTGTCGACCAAAATACACGCTTAACTTTTTTTGAAATGAGTTCAAAATTGGTAAAATCCAAGCTGGTGATTATTTGTAGGAATATCTGACTTAAACTCCGTAATAACAAAATTTTTTGATCGGACTCCTACTTCCGGTCGAAAAATTAGGTTTTCCAGGAAAAAGTGTGTTTTTCGACCATCAGCGTCACGCCGAGGTTTTGCGGGGATTTGTGGTACTACCACCCGATGCCCCAAGTAATTGTCTGAAACTTCATAAAAGAAGCAAATATCGCCATCACTTTTTCCTGATTTTATAATTTCAATTTTTTAAAAATTGCAAAATGTTCATTTGACTCCGCGACGCCCAGATGGCGTACATGTAGCGGATTTTTTTCAAACCCCACTTGTAGCCCCTTACATTAAACTTTGGACCTTTATAGCACCTCTCTCCCTCTTCCCCTTACAGAGTTATAGCGATTTCCCTTGAGTTCTGCAAATCCAAAATAGCCGTTTGCGGCAAAATTTGGTATGCCACGCATATCCGGAAATCGGCTTAAAAGTTGCGCCATATACAATAATACCGAATATGTGTTGGACACACGATTTTTTCCTATAGTATAACTGCTCTATAACGAAATTTAAAATTTTTCTTAAAAAGAGAGCTTCGGAAATCTCGAAAGCTCATTGACAGCTAAAAAATAAAATGTGTTTTTATAAAATTTGGAATAGAATTTTTATTCGATTCATTAAATTTAGTGAAAATATGAAATTTTCCCTAAAAGCTTTGTCAGCTCATTGTAACCTCAAAGATAGGTTGAAGTTTAGAACTTAATATTTTAAGTTTTAAAATCTACTGTCTATCCATTCTAAACTGTCACTCCGTTCACAAAAATTCAAATTTTCCAAAAAAAAAAAAAAAAGAAATGCCTCAACACTCTCGAAAGCTCATTGAATATGTTTATGAAAAATTTCAGGCCGAGAGATGAATTTGTCAAGGAACAGCAAACAAGGATAACGAATGCCTTCATAATAATTGGCCTTTAATTCAATTGAATTCAATTCATTAAAGCTTTTCTAGAGATTTTAATTTTCTACAGAGCTTTTTATCGAAAGTTTTCAATTTCTTTTTAATTTATTTATCGGGAGATTTGATAATGAATAAAATAATATTTTAATTAAAAGCTCTGGATAAGCTTTTCGATGCTCCTGAAAGCTCGTTTTAGACGATTTTAAATTTCAATGACATTAAATATGATAATGGTAATATGTTATCGCATTATAGGTCCTTAAAACCGTAAATTATTTCACGATGAAAAATCAACTTTAGGTTATAACTCCAACCATCTCTTCTATCGGCTAGGATTCATCGACGCAAATACAATTATAATCCTATAATTAGGTTGGCTGTTAACCAATGGATTAGGGATTGGTATTAGGGATTGGAAAATCAACCCATCGACCCTATCTTGCCGTGTGTTTATTAACAACAATAAAACCACATATAAAATTTTAATTTGTATTTGTATAAATATTGATTTTATTGGTAAAAAAAAAATTTCGGGGTTTGGTTTGGTTACCCACAAAGTTGGGGAAAAATTCCTAAACCGACGACAAAACAAAAAAAATGAAAAATTCTACCCGCAAAATATGATGTAACGAACGAAAATATTTTCTGCTGATGGTCAAACCTTGTCCCGGCAATAACCATTTCTATTCCCAATTCCCACGTCATCAACCAATCATTATTATTGACGGACGGGTTTTTCAATAGGAAAATGGTTTGGGCATGGGCATTGGGCAGTCAATATTGCTGTGTCAGAAAAACGATTAGAGCGACCCATCCAACCCATCCTATCCGATTCCCGTATTATTGACTTCATATCTACTCACCGACAAGCCCTTTATGATCCTGCTGGAAAAAAGGGATTAGTTGAGGAAAAAAAAATTGTTCTAATAATCCTCAACGCGTATATACTGAAAATGCTTAATTGATGGAAATTCAGACAATGTTAAGTAATAACCATTCCCATTCAATTCATCTTCATACAAATTGGGATGGGTAGATGGTTCGACAGATCTATATACATTTGTCCGTTCATCCAACCATCCATCCGTATACGGATAGTAATTACCCCTTTATATGCATATGGAAATTTTCTTCCGGTAAACAATATTGGTGATGTTCTATTATAGATTAGCTATCTGCTTCCATAGATTAGTTTTTGTTAAATGAAATTTAATCGATTTCACAACATAATTATTGGAAGCTATCTTAAGAGGTGTCAATCTATATTAGCTATAGAAATTAGAGGATTATATTGATCCATTGCTTCCTTTGGGTTGGTTTGTAATTTTGGGAGACTTTTTGGGATTTTTTCATTTTTCAATCAATCGATCAATAATAAATCAATTAAATTATAAAACGTTTGTATCAAATTAAAATAATTTTGAATCAACTAGTAAATTCGTTTGATTTAAACGAATAGTCGTTTGCAATTTTTATAACATTTTGGTTTGTAATTATTATTCGAAAATAAGGTAAGTAGAAAACCATACTGACTTGTGTATCAAAATTATAAATTTATATTAAAACCTTGTAGGGTCTCGCCTCCAACCCAGTGACCACCACTGTAACCATAAATTGTAAATAATACTAACCCAAATGACATATAACATAAACTGTCATAGAGTACGACTGATATTACGATTCGCTAAAGGTTTACATATTTCCTTTCCTGATATTAAAGTGCAACATTAGATAATATTGACTTAGTCTTTGGGGCATTTATAGTCATTTATAGGGGATCGCACTGATATCGGTCGTACCCTAAGAAACTAAATTTGTAATAAAGCTACTAACGATTTGAGAAAATAAACAATCCTTCGTGGATTTCACAAAACCTCTGTTTTGACTACTTTAGGATTTTCAAAGAGGTATGCGGTGGGAGGAATCTCTCTCTATAACCTTTTTTTTGTCAAGGTGAGTCGTTCTGCTAGAAAAGGAGTTGCAATTTTCATCCATCATAATTGCCTTAGGACCAACCTACATTATAGAACGCTGATGATTTTCACGTATGATTCGGCAACATTTTCTCGAAATTTACGTAGAATATTTCTGAATATTTAGGAAATTTCTCTAAGGACCTCTGTTCCTCTAATCTCCGAGTCCTAGAAGCACACACGAAATCATAAGAATCCAACATTATTAACATTATTGCGAACAAATGGGGTAGTAACTATGGTTTCGTAAATATTCTCGGAAAAAGGAAGGAATGGGGATGTTTTGGACGAGTATGTGCCGAATTGGATATTAGCTTTGGATCTGAATTATAACTAATTTGGTCCTTGACAACATCCTACGTGTAAAGGCCTAAGCTTTCTTGTCATAGTGGCGATGATCGAATTACCTTCAGATCGTCACCTCACTGTGGTGCTCAAATAATTTCGAAAATAAATTCTGACGGCCAGTTCGCTGTGGCAACCAAATTTATGCATTTAGTGATGCAATTCGGCTTCTACGAACTATATGTGGTAGTACAAATCCAGCCATTTTTTCCAACAGAATTAGCTGAATGTAGAATAGGGCAATGTAGCATCTAGAAAATCAAATTGGATTGAACTATAGTTCTTGCTACATTTAGGAATCCTCCTTTTGATTGCTTGCTCCTTTTGATGAGACCTTTAGGAAGGTCCTTTGGAAAGGACCTCTCCGAGGTCCGTTCGATGAGACTTTCAGGGAGATTCTCTGAAAGTGCCTTCGGAGAGGTCCTTTTTATGAGACCTTCAGGAAGGCCCTTTAAAAAGGACCTCGGAGAGGTCCTTTTGATGACTTTCAGATGGTCCTTTGAAAAGGACCTCGGAGAGGTCCTTTTGATGAGTCCGTCAGGAAAGTCCTTTGAAAAGGACCTCGGAGAGGCCCTTTTGATGAGACCTTCAGGAAGGTCCTTTGAAACGGAACTTGGAGGTTCTTTTGATGAGACTTTCATGGAGCTCCTTTGAAAAGGACCTCAGAGAGGTCCTTTTGATGAGACCTTCAGGAAGGGTTTTTGAAAAGGACCTCGGAGAAGTCCTTTTTATAAGACCTTCAAGAAGGGCTTTTGAAAAGAACCTCGGAGAGGTCCTTTTGATGCGACCTTCGGGAAGAGCTTTTGAAAAGGACCTCGGAGAGGTCCTTTTGATGAGACCGATAGGAAAGCTCTTTGAAACCTCAGGAAGGGCTTTTGAAAAGGACCTGAAAGAGATGCTTTTGATGAGACCTTCAGGAAGGGCTTTTGAAAAGGACGGTCCTTCGGAGAGGTCCTTTTGATGACCCTTCAGGAAGGTCCTTTAGAAAGGCCTCTCCGAGGTTCGTTCGATGAGACCTTCAGGGAGGTTCGGTTGCCTTCGGAGAGGTCCTTTTGATGTAACCTTCAGGAAGGTCCTTTCGATGGTACCTTCATGAAGGCCCATTGAAAACTATCCAGGGAAATATCCTTTGTAAAAGAACATTGGTAAAAGTCTTTGGAATTGAACTTTAGATTCCTTTCAGATTTCAATAACTTGGTCCAGTCGACAACGCCACAGCCTTTGGAAGATGGAGGTTATGGGTTTGATTCTTGGTAGCGACGAATTATTTCCTTAAGTTGTCTAGAATACTAGCCGCGTGATATCGGATCGTCACGAAAAGGATGAAAAACTAATGACGGTCTCACGTAGCAACTAGACAATACAAATTAGACAGAAAATGGTTGTAGCCTTTGGGAAGGAGGCATCTGACCGCAAAGAGCGGTTGTTATTATTATCAGTCAATCCTTTCCTAAATTTTTTTTTTTAACCGTTTTTAATAACCGTTTCGTTGGGTATTGCGTTGGAAACTATAATATTGAACCTATCTGTTCTCAACTTCGGCTAGTATATGATGTGCTGTCCATAAAAACTAGTAAGCAATTTGGGAAATTTCGGTAAACGTCGAGAATCGGGGGAAATTGGCCAGAAAATCAGTAAAAGCGGAGAATATTTCGATAAAATTCGGAAAAGTGTAGGGAAATATGAGAAAGTCGAGAAAAGTATTAAAAAGTTGGCAAAAGTCGGGGTAATATTAAGAAAAAATCAGAACAGATCCTAAAAACTATCAGGAAAAATCGGAGAAAATAATAGCGGGGGGATTTATTACGAAAAGTAAAAAAATCTTGAAAAAATTCGAGAAAAAATCATGAAAAATCCTTCAAAATATCGCGAGAGACTCAGAACTTAACGAAAATGTAACAAAAAATGTAAAACAACAGGAAAAGCTATTAAAAAAGTAAAAAAAATGGAAAAAAGTCGGTAAAATGTTGGGAAAACCTTGAAAATAAAAAAAAATAGTTAAACGGCTAAGAAATATTCGAAAGGCGAGAGAAACGTTTAGAAAGGTCGTGGAAGTTTTAAAAAAGTAAAGGAAAACAGAGGTATTCGGTAAGATACAGGAAAAGTCAGATCTTGGGGGTTAGAAAAAATATTTGGGAATTCTAAAATGAAAAACCTATAATCTTCTTACGGTTTTATCTAATCACCATGTTAATTTTAATTATTTTCATTTTTATAAGAGAATTAAAGAATTCTTTTAAATTTGAGATGATAGGAGGACATATTCCCAACTTTTACCCTAACGACAAATTGGCGCCATGACATACGGTCAATTATATAATGATAATTTGCAATACCGGAAATTATTATACGGAAAGAATACAAGAAAACAACGGTTCTGAAATTGCATCTAAATAAATTAGTTACGTGCATTTGGTTAGTGCAATGTGCATATTAAAACGACAAGATCAAAAGAATCGTATGCCTTTTTTATCTCATCTCTTTAGTAATTATTATGATTTCTGTTTCATCAATCAATCACAAGAGGCACCAGAAGTGAGGCATGGTGTAGCATGTATTATGAAGTATATACCAAGATGAGTTGGGTGGATGGAAAAAGGAAATCTTAACCCCATTTCTTACAACTAAAAGTCATTGAAAGGGAAGAAGGTCTTATCTTTGATTCTTTTCTTGTTTCCCGTAATCAACTTTTCAAAACGCTTCCCTTTTTTTTTATTTCTTTTTGATATTTTATAATTTTCTTATCATCTCTCCTTTTGATAAAACATCAAATCAATACGGAAAGTTTTCATTAAATTAAAGTCTCCCTCAATCTCAAAACTAAGAAAATAAAGCTTTTTATCGGAAAATTAGTCAAATGAATTTTTCCAATCCACCCAATTTCTAATAAAAAGTAATTTCTCTTCCGATGGTGAAGTAGACAGAAGAAAAGGAAAAAATGATAAGAGAAAACTATTTGAAAAAATATTTATTTTCTATAAAAACATCATCAGATGATAGCCGCCTTTGTACATATATAACGGATGTAGTTTCCCATCTCCTATAAGAAGTCGCTTTGATCTGGATACCCATACAATCAGATGAATAATATTCACTGCACGAACATCGATTGTACGGCTATCATTATGTTATGTCTTATGATTTTTTTCTTTTCTTTTTTTTCGGTCCACACGTGAATAAACGTACGCAAGATTTACACAGTCAATGAATACTTTTTTTCTCTTCAATACGCCCCAAATTCGTACCCACCGTGGACAACGGTGGTTGGGGGGTATGTATAATGTATATCCATTAAAAATACGATGATGTATCGCGATTTACTTCGGTAAATTCATAAATCAATATCTTTGCGCTCTGGTATTTTTTGTTGGCGACAATTTGTCGCACGCGTTTTATGTATTCCATGCTTTCTATGTCCTACCCCGCCTCGACCGAGTGACATGTCAAAAATATGATAATTTTTAACACTTCGATTCATCCGCCTTTCGTTTATGTGAGAACGGTTACGGTAACAATCTATTCATCGAAGTATGAATTTTCTAAAGTTTATGTACAGACATCCCCCGGTACAAGCTTAGCGAGAAATATGTCAGAATTTCTTGCGGATATTCCTGACATTCTTCCGAAATTTCCCGATTTTTCCTTAGAAATTTATTCCGAGAAACTAGTCCTAATTTGTGTCTATCCCCATATAACTTCCGACTGTTTTTCTGAATTTAACTTGACGCCTAATATTGTCAAATTCTAGCTTTCAGTATCTTCAAACCATACTTAAATGATACGTTTAAAGCGAGGCTCCAACTTGGAGCGAATATACCATTCAGAATGTCACTAAGGGTACTACCTATTGCCTAAGGGGGTTACCACTTTTGGAATTGATGGTACATCCTGGTGGAGTTCAATTGAAATCCACGGTACACATTTCCTTCAAGTAGTTACACTCTCGCTATTACCTAACGTATCAGTATGACGGCGTTTAAGACCTCTAACACATTCAGAAGATGAAAAGGCAGGTAAGCTGAACATTATCGGTCTAATAAGCTACACACAAACCTGTAATCCTACACTAACCAGTCATACTCAATCTGTCTCCGTTTCGCATTGCGATACAATCGGATTTTAAAACTTCGGCTTACCAGAATACTATATAATATAGTTTCAGATTACCTATTACTAGATATGGAAAGGGCCACTTAAAGACATTTGATTTAGCTTGGAAAGCTCCGTTAGGTATGCTGAGTGACAAGTCTAGTCCTCGGTGAATATGCAGCTCTAAAAGCACTAGTCTTCTTCCAAATTGATTCAAAACGGGGATCTAACCGCAGCAAGGACCTTGATCTTAACCTTAACTAAAATCAGAGGCAATGAAAAAGCAGGCCTTTTAGTTAAATCCGCATTACGCATTTTTAAAATTTCACTGTATTTACGCACCACTGCTCACATATCTTCCGGCCTCTTAAATATCTTAAATGCTAAGATTTACTAGGTTCGGATTATTTATTTATTTATTTATACGTCAATGGACAATCAACTCATACTAAGCTTGATCAGAAAGTTTCAGGCATTAGGAATTTATTCCTAAAATCGTAAATACGGGTTTATGCATTTATATCGGTTTCACCCCCATCAGAGTATTCCCCTTCGACTAAAATGCGCATATGCCCATAGATCCGGCTCCAGAAAGATTTTTGGCACTCGGTTTGCGGTATAGCTATCGGAGCCGCTTTCGATTTTTCGCTTACCCCCTCTTAGCTGTTAAAACGCGTTCCCTAAAATGGTTACTTGAGTTTTATAGAACAGGACGGAGTCACACGGAGGCAGATAAGATGAACTTGGAGGCTGTTTGGTGGTGTATTCGACTGATTTTTAGTCAAAAAGACACGAATTAGGGAAGCAACCGCATAGAGTAGACATTTAGAGGGTCTAAGTAATTTAGTGACATTATTAATGAAAAATAAAAACCGAAATAGATCCGAATGACTACCTTGAGGGGCGGCAGTCTTAAAATCGAAACATACGGACACCCGGTCCGTGTGGACCTATGATATATGTAAGGGAGAAGTTCGTAGGTTAAGTCGATCCGTAAGTTGGTCCACCAACATTTCTAGCATGTTTGCCCTAATATTTTGGTTGTCGGCGTGTAGTTACATTCCCCTCACACTTTTAGCGAGGCGTAGAAGGTATAATACGCCCGCTTACATTTATGCCATACGCAGCCGAACATGTAATATCTCTTCGGAAAGTTTCACAATAAATATTCAAAGTGCTCGTAAAGTGGTAATTTTTCTGGAAATTGAATTCTTATAGTACGTAGGTTGGCCCACTCGAGCCATGGCCAACGTTTTAATTCGCTCAAACGTCTTGTATGTATATCCTAGTTTATGTCTAGAAATTTTTGCATCATTTGCAAGCTTGAAAGCTACCACGCAAATTGACCCGGGGATAGATCCAGCTCATCTGAAGTGCGCTAATATGCAGCGAAGTCATTTCGCATGCGAAAATTTAGATTGCGATTATTAAACGGTTATTAATAGGTATTTTGGCTGGGCCAAGCTACGGATCTATTTTTCATAGTCCCGATTTGCAATCCATTTTGAGAATTGGCTGTGTTTTTTGATTTTCCAATGATACCAAAAATATTCTAATGAAAAAGTTAGTTATTGAGACCAGCTTTCCGGCGCTATATTCACTTTGTCCCGAATAATTGCTTTTTTGCGATTTATGGACAAAAACAAAAACTATGGCCAACCTACGGGCAACCTACTAATCCTAAGACAATGCGAGGAGTGAATCTCATGCGAATAGAGTTTTTTTTAAAGAAATGTCGAGCAACTATATCGAAGGCTTTACTAAAATCGGTATAAATAACAACTATTTGTATCCCAAACTCTGCAGCCCCGAATAGCACCCAGCATAAATTCAGCTAGATCAGTCACAGTGGATTTGCCATATAGAAACCATACTGACACTAAGTATTCGAATATTTTATCTCTTAGGGGCAGTATTGCTTGGTCCTACGCTGTCCTATCCTAAATGCAGAATACTATAGAGAATAATCCGATCGGAGATTAGAGATCATATCTCCGAGAATGAGCCAGATTTATGAATTGATGTAATATGGGAAATGTTTTTTCTGGGACATCTATTGTGCCGCATTGAAAAGATATGTTAAATTTGGAAGCTAAGGGTTTATTTAGATTCTGTGTATCCCTTCAGCGTGAGGCAGAGATTGACTAAGAATGAAAACCTCGCTGGTAGATCAGACCTGAGAGATTATGTTCTAAGTTAATTAAATAGATAGAGTATCAGATAAGTCAACTAGAGCTTATACAGCTTTAAATATTTCAGGCAATCTAAACTTAAAGATTATCTAATATAATTCTTTCGCTTAAGAAACGCTTTCAAGTCAATTGAAATTGTAGACTGGCAATTAGCAAGTAATGGAGGTCGTAGGTTTTAGGTTTAATCTTAGAGATGCTTGTAATAATCTTATAGTACCTGTTCGGCAGGTATATGGATCTAGAAATGGAAATAAAATTGGTGAACAATTGTGAGGGCTATGTTTTCTGACATCGTAGGTTTGCCGCAACTTAAAGGATTTAGCTGATAGCGAGGCTGATAGTATAGATCTCTGCTTCCTCTACTTCCTGTGAATCGCCCACAGCCTGTTACCAGCCTATAATCTTAATTAACTTTATTTTATCGCCCTTCTCACATGATACCGTTTGTCAGTTGAGAGGTTTCAGGGGTATCGTCCTAAATACAGTAGCTAAAGAGGCGGCATATAGTTGCCGCCGTTGAATATTTTTCGTTTGACTTTAAACATCCATGGAGGACTGCCTGTGTATCAAAATACCTACATTTATTAAAGTGGATATTCTTATTTCATCCCTTTAAAGAATCCTTTATTCTCCGGGGTTTTCTCTTCTTTTATATCTCTTTTAAAATTCCTTCAGAAAGAAAGGGTTTAAAATTCAGAAATTAGGTCATCATGCAAATTATGATCAACCTGAGTAGATGCCTCTGTTATAATATAAGAATAGGGATGGATATTCATTAGTTTTTTTCTTGTTCCATTTAATCCCATACCATTCGAATTTAAGGTCACAATGTTAATTTTAGTTATGATTCCGAGTGAAGGAAAGGAATAAAGGGAGATTTCTTTGGAAATTTTGTATAGGTTCTTGGTTTCTTTTGTCTCGTTTTATTATTCCAGAAGAAGTACAAGGTGTTGTTATTTTTATGATTATAATAATATTAACGTCTATTATCCTGATATTATTCAACGGGATCCATCTCCTTCTCTAGATATTTTTTCGGTCCACCGGTAAATTCCTTTAAATGGGTAGAGAGTGGAAAAGAGGTGGTGACACAAAAGGGGTTAATAAAACATATTCTCTTCATTTTTTTTTTCTCTTTGTTTAGGGTGTTTTCATTTTAATAAACTCCCCGGGTATTTATATAAATACATTTGAATTATGTAATGAAATTAAAAGGTCGGAATTCCTACAGAGGGAATAACTGATGGCGATTTATTTATTTATTTATTATTTTTATTTTGTGGAAATCCTCTATGAATTTTCAATGAGCTATCTTTAAAGTTGGAATCAGAATGGGTAATCGGATGTGTGTGACACCATATCCAGTCAAGATTTCTTCCACTAATTGTTAACTTATTATTTCGTAACAATTCGGTATGATTAGATTTTCCGATTGCCGAATAAAATTTTCTGCTATATCGGATTTTCTACGGGACTGTTAGGTTAATTATGAAGTAGATATGCGATATGGGACTAATAGGGTTAATCAAAGCGGTAATTTATACCAATATGCGAAGCATTCCTATAGAAATTAAATTCTGAAAGTTGAAAGTTCAAATTTCGGAGTTTGACGAAATTTAAAAAAATTAACTTGCCCCCTTGTAACCCCTTAAAATATAATTCTCGGTATATGACTTATGCCAACCCCTAAAATAATTTATTTCGAAATTTGAAATTATATTTCCGGTACAGACTATTATTTCTTTTTACAAGTAATACATACCTCCTTTCCTCCCCCTGGCACCCTCGCTTCTGATTTTCTTAAAAATAATTATTTTAGAAATATGTCCAATGGCGGCAAAATATTTCTAAAGAATTAATGAAGAGATTTAATCAGAAAATTGTTTGAAAAAAACAATCATTTTCTTTTCCAGAAACCCTCGGGTTTATAGAATTTTAGAAAAACTCTCAGTTTCGGAAAATTGTATTGAGAAATCCGAGAATTTGATTATGCCAAATTAAACCTAAGGGTACAGTTGGGAAATTGTAGAACGAAATTTTTTAAAATATCAACCCCCTGATTTTATAGGAGTTAATATAAAAAACTGATGAGGAAAATGGGTAGTCTTCAATTATTCATAATTGAAAAAAAAAATTCTTATAAATAATAATCTAATTACGCCAAAATATATCAAAATGAGAATATTTTCTTAAAAATATTTTTTGCAAAGTCTATCCTCTTTTGAATAGAAAATCGATACAAATCTATTACGATTTTGATTTTAGAGATTTTACATGACAATTTTTTGAAAAAAATTAAATTTCTCGGAAATTCAATTTCAAAATCGAAAATCTATTATGGAAAATTAAACCTATAGACACACTGAGGAAATTGTAAAATAAACTTTTTCGAAAAATTAATCCCTGATTTTATAGGTTACGGATAGAAAAGGTAGGTATGTTAAATGATGAAAAGACAGCAGGAACATGGGGGGACTCAAAAAAAAAAAATTAAAAAAAATTGTTTTAATTATCCGGGAAACGGATTCAAACAGATAATGATTTGAATGATTTTCGAATATATTCAGATTAGGGTGTCTTCTCTTAACTTATATTTTTAAAATTCCGTCAAAAATGGACTTGTAAAAAATCAAAATTTACTAAGAATTTCTAAGAAATATTATTTTTGAAATTTTTACTCTAAAATGTTTCCATATAATAAAGAAGGAAATTTTATTAAGGATTTTTTTTACAAAAGAATTGATGCACATTTTCCATTTTATAGAATTTTCTTGACAATTTCTTAAAAAAATTTAATTTAATTATATAAAATTAATCCTAAAGCCGGGAACAGACTATTCACGTTTTCGTATTTCATGTTTCGCATTTCATGGTTTGGTTGTTTCATGCATTTTCAGAGAGTTTCGTTTAGATTGGTGAATAATCTGTACACACTATTCTTCTTGTCATGATTCATGTTTTGAACTGCGCTTCTGCGCAGTGGCTTAATTCCTTCGTATCACCTCGTGTATAGTTCATTACATTCGAGAATTTATGTTTGGAATCATCTTGTTTCATATAGTGATCGTTGCATATGGTATTCATTATATTATTGTATTATAATATTCATATACAGTCAAATTCGTTTATGACGTCTTTCAACGGACATATTTTCAACATAATGACCTAATTTTTATTATTTAAGAACCGATTTTCTATATTATAATTTCTATTATTAATTCTGTATAAATTGGGTTTTAAAGGGTCATCTTATACTTCTTAATATAAGGTAGTTATGTTTCAAAAACATAACATTTTATAACGTACCTATTATAACGATTAAATTTTTGGTAATCAAATCAAATAAATGGGTGATTTAATAATGTTTTTTTAATTCGAGTTTTGATTTTTAATAAATTGTTTTCAATATTTTGCCTTTTCTAGTTAAAAAAACCAACAACCACTAGATTCAAAATTCTAATTGAAATTCTACCCCGAAGAAGTTGATACATAGTAGGAAATTATTTGTCAAAATTTATTTTTAAATTGTTTCGCGTCTATTGGGAATCGATATTATTTAATATTTATAGGTTCATGTACTTGAGTAAGCAAGTGGACAAATTAATATGTCTATTCAAAATTGAACAATTTCATAATAAATATAATGATATGGAAATCCGATAATTGTGCTTTCATTTAATGTTGCCATAAGCGAGTTTCACTGTACCATAATCAATATATTTATTTCTCTACGCAAAATAAATGTTCGGATAGCCGAATAATTTGAATTTCATATTGGGTTTCTTTTTTATTCAATTTTTTCGCTATGGAAGCGAAAACAATGAAATCAACGTGAAAACCAATAAACGAATACTTTTTCCGGAAAAGTACTACACACTCTTCATGAAATCATGATGAAACCGTGAAACGTGAAATAAGAATCATGAAATATGGATAGTCTGTTCCCGGCTTAAAGCTTTGTGTGAATTTGGTCTAAAAATGACAGTTCTTGTTCTTGGCTAAAACAAAGATGCTATAATTTTCTAGCCACCGAACTGTATGAATACACGCCATGTCTATAGTCTAAAACAAGTGACAGATGAACAACAAATTTCATTCATATTATTGGGAAAATATTATTATTATTTGATGATGAAAAATAATAATGATGCATTGGAATAGAAGTACTACCGCGTAATAGAAAATCTTTGTCTGAAGTTTAGAGAATCGATGTCGTTTGTTGGTCGGTTGGTCGGTTATAGTTTGTTGGGCTAGAATTCCAAATTCCATATCGATAAAATATATTTGGTTTTTTTCTTTATGAAGACATTTTCGCCATTTCTTCTAATAAATATTAGACACGAACTGTCAAAATCCGACACAATTTTTCTGTCTAAACTTTTTATTGTTGTTTTAGCCAAGAACTGTCATCAGTGGCGCCAATT
>JANTOP010022882.1:0-12873 GCA_027564815.1 Symmerus nobilis | reverse complement strand
AATAATCACAAGATTCCCGGGAAACGGGAATATACCGAAATGAGTAATTCCCGGGAATTCCCGGGACAGAAGCCCTACTTACAATACATAGTATAATCTCGCAATACACATCAGCATATCTCAAAATTATTATAATTTCAAAGAGCATTGCAGTAAAATTTGTCTTGAATATACTATTCATAAAATCTCTATAATGCCTGCCGAGATTTTGTACATTCAAAATATTGATATTTCTCATGTACAGAATAGAATATCTATGGTACACTTGAAGTGGGTGTAATAAAACGAAAAATAAATTAGTATTTGTAGCATGTTTCTATAAGCTTGGAATATTAATAATTAAGAATCCTCTTAATTGTCTGTTTTATTATATTATTATGACTTTAGTTAAATGTTGCTTAAGCCGCATCAATTAGGCTGAAAATACATAAAAGTTTTAGTTTGTTGTCTCTATCAAATAATATTATTATTAAAAACAAAATAGTTGCTCAGTTAATGTTGGTCAAATGCATAGTTGTGAACAACATACAAGTTTAATACATAAAAGTGTTCTAAAGACGCACACTAAGTTCTGTTTATATAAACAAAATATTAACAATTTCATACTACACTATAACATTTTGTTACATTCAATTCAAGTTGATTAAATTTACTGTATATTAGTTTTTGTAAGAAAATTGATATAATTAATTATAAGTGTTAGGTATTAGCACTAACTTTAAAATTTTGAACGCAACTGAGCTAGACTTAAACAGAGCAAAATATCACCGATATAGGTATGAAGTTAATTTACTATTAATACCGATACTATTAATACTTGTATTTTTTTATAGAACCCACGTCAGGCCGGTCATTGGGTAATCATCGCCCATAGTCAATTAATTGTATTCATAAGTTCAGCGATACTCTAAAAGAAATGATATATTCCCACAAAATGAATGCACGTATAAGTTCCCAACATTTTTGCTGACTTTTAGACAGAGAAGTACGAAATAGAATTGTAAAAAATAAAAATGTATATGATGTAAAAATAATTGTATATTCTACTGTTTCTATGGTAGTCTAAAAAATAGTCACCAATCATAAAAATTTAATTGAAATCTCTTATTTGTTCCATAAAAAACAAGAATTCTAATGCCGCGTCTAGATACAGGAACATTGTCACCCTACAAAAAATATCTCAACTATATATGTACTACTCGTGCCACAAATTTGCTGTCTACAGTCCTACACCATGTATAAATGTGTCTACCAAATTTATAAACGCAAATCAAATACAAATTTTACAATATGGTATCCATTTTTGCATAATATGCCTCCAAAAATGTCACCGTCATACTTAATAACAAGGTAGAATGATTGAGACCACTTAACATTTTTCCATATCGGATGGAAAAATTGGAACATTGTCGCCCGATCTAAAAAGTTGGGGATCTTTTGTCTACGCCAGTATGCAAATGCTTTTCTGCGAATTTCTTACATAATAACCATTAAATAAATGAATTTTTTCATGAAACATGTATTATCGCCCGTTAATTATTCATATCGCATATACGATAAAAGTTGTGATGTGTCTGGATTTTTTCAATATTAGGATAATCGAGGATAATCGTATATCGTATATAGTGCCTAAACAGTAGTGTTTTTTCCATGTTAAAAATAATCCCAGAAGTTTTCGGAGATTTAATGTATTATTCTATGTCTATATTGCATATACCTTGTATTTATAATTTTCCTATGAAATCCTCATGATTTATATTAAATCAACACTTTGGTGTGTTTTCTGCCTAACATATTTATAACACATAAACATCTATATTTAATTTAGAATGGTATAAAGAATTAAATTTTCGCTAATGATTAAAAAACGAGTTTGTCACCTGTCCGTTGTTCGGTTGAATTGAAATATTTTCAAAAGTTGTGTCCTGCTGCCGGTAAATCATTCAACCCGAACTAAAACCTTTCCGAAGAGTTTTTCAATTGGTGTGATAAGATTTCAAAAGTAAATAAAACAACAACCTTTGAAAAAGCCTTTATTTCTTGTTGATACCACATCTCGCTCAAATCAATAATAAGTTGCTTAAAACAAAATATCATTTATAATTGATCTATAGCAAATACCATTGACCGTAACGTCCGTTCCGGTCACATTTTGAAAAAATAAATAAGGTCCGATGAACTGTGCTTTTTTGTAGAACAGGAATATCGTGTTGATTTGAATCATGCCACACACGGCAATTTTGCATATTGGCATAGGCATAAAGCCAATAATAGTTAAACTTCGTTATTAAAGAAAATGTACGGTAAAAATGAAGAATAATTTTAGATAACTAATTTAAATTATTATTTGTAAAAATTCTTTCAACATATAATATAACGCCACATGATTAAATGGTATACCATTTCGGAAATCCTATCACTACTTTTGAAAAACCCTTTATAATAATTATTGACATAAGATATGAATTATAATGGTAATGGAAATTAAATACTTTGCAAATGTGGAGTATATAGGATTTAAATAAGTAGATAAGATACGCACAAGTCACGTCAAAGGTGACACGCCAAGACACTTTGAGTGCAACGCAGCTCCGCTTGCACCAGTCAAATGTTCTCTAAAATTAAAATAAATAAATGAACAAAATAAAATTAATAGTGTTACATTACTGAATTTCACTTTATTGTTCTTTTATGTAAAAAATATGTACATAGGGGAGGACTTGGCGAAGCGATTCACGTTTCTTTTTTCCCAAATATTTTACAATTTAGATCGAATTTCGAGTCATGTCTGATATGATATGATAGGTATTGGCATAGCACAACTATTGATACTAAGTACACTATGGTGCGACCAACCCATAAAAAGTTATTCCCAATTTTCAGTGTAACAAAATATCGGGGGGAAGCGACGCTGCCGGAGCGGTGATTTTTTTTTTTTTTTTTTTCGATAGACGGGTTCTTGCTCAGTGTAAAACCGAGTATTCGGGCCTATTGTTCACTTATCTTTTTAAATTTAATATTTGAACGGTAAGAACCTGATCGTAGAGGGTTCAAACAATTTATTTATTAAAAAAGTGCATTTTTTGAAAATTTCAAAGTGTATTCTTAGATATTCATTTAATAACTAGACCCCGTTCAGTTTAAATCGATCAAAAGAGTACATACGCAGAATCGAAAAGAATAGACTGTTAACTTAGGTAATTTCAACGATATCGCTATGAAAACGGAACTGTATATCTTGAATAGTATTATAATCGATTAAGTCAGTAAAAAAATTACTTTCTTAGACCTTCTAAACCAGGCTCCCTCCTTAACTTAGAGCCATTATACGTACCTATTATCCCGCAGTGTTCAAAAGCAAAAATGTGTAAGTACCCCTTTACTTACGGAAGATTTATATAGCAATTGCAAAAACCATATACAGGAAAAGTTATATGTTTATGTGCTTATATAACTTGTTATTTAACTGCAAGTGTATGCCATGCTTTAGAATTATTTATTCTTCATCTAGATATTTATACTAAATCAGTTAAAACAGAGTGCTTAAACGTATTTCCGACTAAATTTATGATTGCTTTGCCGTCAAATTGTCTGCTATTTCTACTTACAGATTGTCTGCTTCTACATTCGATTATAATATATTTTTTTAGTGGTTTACATACGAATTGTAGAATGTTAATTGATCAAAAAAAGGCGTTATAGAACAATTTATGAAAATATGTTGCGTGGACGTTAAATTAATATCTTCTAACGATATTCTTTTTCTTCTATATTTGTAATAAATAATGATCGAATTGATGTAAAAATTTGACTACAAATATATTAGCATCCTCTCATGACATATCTGGAAAACTTTTAATTTTTAGAAATAAAAATTGGATATAAATTACGAGAGCATCTTGTAACTAATTATGAAAAGTACGACATTTAGAATTCAACGAGAAATTAATAATTGAAATAACTAACTAATGTATGTATTTATTTATAGCTGAGAAATGAATTTATTTATAAAACCATCGCATTAATAATAATCTGCAGTGTAATTTTTAATTATAATTTAATAAATTAACAAAATATCTGAAATAATCTTCCACTTTTAGACTGGTTAGGAATCTTGAAAATTATATTGGAATGAATATTCATGACAGTGCAATCAATGATACCAAATTTATAGACGAATCAAATAAAGATTTTAATACAACTATATGTTTTACCGAATAATGGTAGTGTCTCCATACAACACGAGCACCAGTAACTATACTTATTTGTCCAGAACAAACATTGCAATTCTAGAATCTATTCTCGAATTCTAGAATTCATTTCTAGAATATTCTTTAAAATACTGAAAGAAAACAAAATCTCCACAAATATGGCTCAACAGTTCAAACATTTACCGGTTGGTATAATATTAGGAGTTGGTTTTTAGAATTTGGAAAAACCTTTCTTTTTTTTGTAGTTTTTTTATTTAATAATATAATATAACAGGATTAGTTAGTAGAATCAAATCATACAAATTAAACACGTATACCTATCTATTTTGAGTTACAATACAATACAATAAAAGACAATTTTTAATATACCTACTCTCAAATTGTTTACAACCACAGACAGGTTTAAAAACGACAGATCGGTATAATTATTATAATTAGTTTAAATCTAAAGTCACAAGACTATTGTAGAAATAGGACGTAATTAAAAATTGCACAAAACGGTTTAATAAAGAAAAATAAAATGTCTTATTTACTGTTGAAAAACATCTTATAATAATAAATCTGTACAATTATCCCGTATACTCATACTACTAATTTAATTAATTTTCATCACAAATCTTTCAGCATCTCTCCAATCATTATAATCACACTAATATCCTTTTGTTCCTTTACAAGAACATTTAAATCATTTAAAAAGGAAACATGCAATAATCAAATTTAAACATAAAAGTGAATGACCTAGATAGTCAAATAATTTTCCAAACAATTTTCCTCGCTATTGGATGGTTTATTTGCCTTTTAAAAACTTGGAAAATTTAACTAATTCCTAGATAAATTACAGCCATTTATCCCGCATTCTCACTCCATTTAGCCATTTAATTTCAATGTTAGAAAATTTAACATAATCTATAGATAATGAATTGGGATGTACGGAAATTGTATAACTCATTTATATAAAGTACTACTTTAAACTTATTTAAATAGCAGAATTTGTTATTGCTTGAATTATTATTCTTATAATATACATAGATGGATAATAATTTAAATGCATTTAATACTAGATTAAATTCCACTAAAACATTTAAAATGAATGATCTCTACTACATTACATAGATCAGCAGATTATATATCCAGCAATTCATAATTTAATCTATGTATTGAATGAAATATGAAACTTACAAATAGCCTACAAATTAACTAAACTCCTTTCCTTATACATAGAATCCCTTTTATAGAATTGTTTATAAAATCAAAAGTTGTACTCGTATATGAGGACTTCTTAGCAACTTCATATTTTTTAGTATCATAACTCAGGCTAAGTACCATCTTAAAAAAAATTTGTTGTAGCTGTACATTTCCTCGACACGAACTAGCTTGGCAAATTAAAAGTGTCCATACTATTTCTATTTGTACCACTGATGCTGACTGAATAAAAAATATTGCACACAGCATAATAAAAAATTAATTTCTAGTACAAAAAAATGTATACAGGTACAGTACAGTGGATACGCGAACCACAAACAATTGACCGAAAAACAATACATCGAATAACAAAAATAACTCACGCAAATTACACAGAAAGTCGACATTTAAATGTATTTAAATCTTAAAACTAGCTGTTTGAAGACTACCTTATCCCGTATTAATTGAGGAATTCCAGGCATCTCAATTTAGAATTTTGCTTTCATCAATTCGATTAAAAAAATGTCTGAATATTCTCTCATCGAATAATCCAGTGAGGAGAGGAAAAAATAAGTTTGCCTTACGAAAGGTGGAGTAGAAACGATTTTCATATATGTTTAGGTTGGGGCCTTGATGACAATGCATGTTTTCGAACTTGAAGAGAGTGGGCGCGAGTCGCGAACTTAGATGAAAGGCCGTTTAAGAATAATTCTTAAACGGTTGATTCTATGTAAAAAAATTTGTAAATAAACATCAAGAAGAATAAATTCCCAATGTTTTTTATATAACCACTCTTTTTTGAAAGTCTAATATTCTACGAGTTACAGCGGTGGAAAGATAAGAATTTTTTAAAAATCGTGAAACATATAAAACATTGGTTTTATATTACATAATTTATGTTTTTCTTCGTTTCCTAATTTATGTTTAGTAGACGTTCTGGTTGGGTTTATGTTGACTTCTTCAATATAGTCTTCATCATCAAAGTCATCTTGAAACTCATTATCTGTTATCCTGAGAATGTGGCCTTCCGTTGATGAAATTTCCTCATTATCATCCTCACTATCGATGCGAACCTCTGGCAAATTTTCACATGATTGACGATTACAGAATCTACAAACAATAGAGCACTTCAAGCTAGCCACTCCATGTCACCACCATACAAAGTAACGAGAAAACGTGCTCCAGTGTTTGCAATTTCTTCTGGTTTGGCATTTTGATTTTGGAAACTGCAAAGTATGGCATTCAGTATTGTGTTTTTGTGGGCAAGTGAACAAACTATTAATTTTCCTTAAGCGAAGAGCGACGAAAAAAAATACCGAATAAATACCAAAATAAGAAAATATTAAAATGGCAAAATAAGAAAATGCCTAAAATTCCGTTAAGATATGGTCGGTCGCTATTCGTCAAAAACACTTTTTAACCTCTTGTAAGTTGTACATAAAAATTTAAAACAATTTTTTAACGCAATAATATGGACGTAATAAAATTTGTTTGCTCCTATCTAATAAGAAATTTTATTTCTAGCAACAAAGTATATTCTGCATTCATTTTTGTATCTTGCGTAGTTTTTGAGATAATTTAAAAATAATGGATAATCACACTTTTTGGTAATATCTATCAAATGAACCACTTTATTTAGTAGAACTCCGCGGTTTTACCTTATTTACATGCCGAATCATCGTACAAAATAATAAATTGTCGTTAAGCGATTAATTATAATATTAATAATAATAATCCCTTTTAAAAAATTCCAGGCAATAGCATTAATATCTACCATCTACCCCATAATCCCTCGAAACTGTAACGTTAGAAAGTAAAGCTAAATTTCGAATGAATTTTATTTCGCCTCAAGCGCACCTTGAAAAATCAAGGTATAAATGTGATTAAGAATGAAGAATAAACGTAGGTCTCGTTGCTTTTTTCAATTAAAAGAGGGATTAATGCCGATAATACATAACACTGTTATTCTCCAGGAAGCCGTCAATAAAGTTGTCGGCGTTCTCAAGCACCGATCACGGAAATCACTACAAATACATTTTAATTTGGATGAAAAAACAAAGATGGTTTTTAGTTTTTAATATTTTTGACAGAGGCTATTAGTTGGAAGTTTGGCGGTCGCCTTTCATTGTGGCAGGTAATAGTATAATCACTTCTGGCGTTTGATGTCCTGAAAATTCATGAACATTTCCAAACACTAGCGCTCGTTTTGTTAAAGAAGGAAAAGGTGACACGCCGGTCACGTTGGAGGTGAAACAAATATTGACTTTTCGGGCGAATATGAAAAAAAATTTTAACGAAAAACCAAGATGAATTTCAAAAAGACGAATATTGGCGTATTGGAGTTACACTGTAATACGAAGAGTACAATCTTAGCTATTTTTGATTTTCACCTGCTATGACACCTGAAAGACAAATTGAAATTCCCTTTGTAGTTGTTAAATGTTGTAAATAAGTAGTTATTAAATATAATATTAATATTCTTAGAATAGGTATACAAGTGCAAATTAATTGTAAGATATACCAATGCTTATAGACGGAACAACAGCTATATATTATATATAGACCAATAGCTATATTTTATTTATTCAAAGGAGGAAGGAAAAGTTGGTTCTAATTATTTTCTGTGTTCAATTTGGATGTAAAGCTTTCTTTAAGGACATTTTTTCTATCGAGCGTGTATGCAAATAATTACATATAAAAGTACACAGATGTTTTTGCAAGATACAACAATATTTGTGTATTATAAACTCATCAATAATTTATTTCAAGTTCAGTGCAGTCAGTTTATTTGTAATTAGTATAGAATGAAACCGTGTCCTTCTTATCACTTCCTTAACATTTAAACATTATTTATATATGTCTAGTATCTTAATCAGTCGCTTTTTGTAATCAACCCCTATTAAATAGACTTTACCGTGGTGGCCTATTAATCAATTCATATAGATTATTCCAGTCAATTCACATCGGTTTTTAGAACCAATAACAAAGTTTATCCATTATCGTTAAAATCCTACTTATGCAAAAGGTGTGAGGCGTGAACGAGGCTAACTGTTTTTTGTATGGGATATCTTTAAATTATAAATTTGCTAATATCAATTAATTAAGAACAAAATCTATAATATTATTTACTACTAATATTATATATCACACAATACGTATCACATTTGTTTAATATTTACTGAACAATATATCCTTGGACAAGGTGTATCTCTTAATTGAAATTAAAATCAAGAAATTGCGTATTATTCCACCACTTATTTTTATAATTATTGTCTCTTATATATTTTATCTAATTATTTGGGCCATAAATTCTCTCAAGCCATATCGTAGGCGGGTAAGATAATATCCGACGAATTATAATTCAATAAAATGCCACACCAGTTGTTAAGCCTTTGGGCGAAATCTATAAGGCTTGCTTAGTTATATAGGTTATACTCGAACGGAAAGTAAATGTCTGTTTCATACCAGAAAACGAAAAAATGGATTATTCAAATAATAATATCTCAATTTTTTAAGACTTTAGACTAGATAGTCTAGTGAGAACTACTTCATAAATTTGTTGCTATTATATATTTTCTAATATATATTTGTTGCTAATATATATTTGTTGAAAGAGCTGCTACCAAGTTATTTATTTATATTCCTATGTGATCAAATATCCTCCCATCCACTCAATATCAATTTTCGACTTTTTCTTTACCATTCCTGTTATTTTACCAGTAGGTATAACCAAACCATATAACCATAATTGTTTTACCAGTTTTGTAACTCTAATTCCCGAGCTAATTTCAAATATGCATTTTATATCTTTTCAAATGGTTAGTAGAAATAATGCACTAATGTAATTCATTCATCATTTTTGTTTTTTAGTGAATAGTATATTGTAACCAAACGAGTGTTTTTATTATTTTGAACAATTTTGAAACTTGTCCTCATAATCAAGTTGTATTTAAAAGTATTAATATTTCTTTAAAACTTAGTAAACATTTCATACGTATCCCGTCTAAAATTATATTCTGTATAAGAAAGGATATTAACAGAGTATTCAAGTTTTCCGGCTAAAATCTAATCAGCAGTTTCGTTTTTCTTTTTGATTAAAATTTTAATTATGCAGTCGTTGTGCAAACAACAACCTGTCTTACATAATGTCGTAACCGTAACTTTCAAGAATAATGGGCTGGAATCATAAAAGTATATAGATTAAGTCTCGAAAATCGTGTATCCTTTTACCATCCAACCATCCATTTTTCTCATAAATTATGATTGTTGTGGCATTTGCTATTTTGCTAGAGGCGCTTTCAAATTATGTAGGAATATTATATACATATAATATGTAATATTGTTAAACAACGAAAGCTTGGTTTATGTTTGTGTAATAATTTCCTAAACATTTTCATTCCACAATTCGGTTTCAATGTTTATCGTTTGAATGTTCACCTGTTGAACTTGAAAAAGAAAGCCACAAAAAAGGGCTAGTATGGATGGGATTAAAAAATATGGTACGAGATATTGAGCGTAGGAATGATTATTGTAATAATATGTTATATAAATATTAAAATGGATTAGGGGTTGGCTGACATAATATAATTCTATAGATAGGTTAAATAAAATGACATCACACTACGACCTATAAGTTCTAGGAAAGCTAACGTGGAAAATTTGCTCATCATATAAAAGTAATATATCGTATTTTATTTTAGAATATTTTTAGTATCATAATATTACATAAATATAAATAGATAACAGAGGAAATATTTCTTACTACGAAGATTAATGTATGTTGTCTGATTTGAATTAGGACCGATCAGCTGAAAAATACCATTATGAAAATAACTTATCATAATCCGCGAATATATGTGTACCGTTGCAAAAGTACTCCTATTGAAAATCGTCATGGATATTTAAGCTCTGTACTCAAACATTAAAAATTTCGAATTACATATATTAGAACTATCTTCCATATATTGGCTGGATGTTCCTCTATATCCGTCTCCAATACCTGAAAACGCTCTACTTTTTAGCCCATTTTCAATTATGAAAACAATACGGGAGTCATATCGTTGTAAAATATCGTTGCAGTTGGATAGTCCATTATAGACAATTAGACGCAGGTTGTTTTGCTTTGATAATCGGAAATTTCAAAGCAAACTGCCAAAAGAAATGTATCCAAGAATTTAATAACCCGCTATATAGAAATACCTCCCAACCCTTATTATATTTATATAAAATTTTGTCGTACAAATTGTTATTTTCTTGAAGTTGAACTCAGTTTTTTAGTATTTTACATATTCACATAATATTCATATTTGTTGCCAAAAATTTTAACGAAAAATGACGTACATACATCCGTAATCTCATCATTTTGGATGCTTAAGTTTGGATTCTCCACTTGATGGTTAACAAAACGTGAATTTACCATTTACCATGTTTTCATATAAATTCTATGGAAAGCAAAAAATTAAATATGGTCGTGCTTCATCTCATGGTCAACAAAATATGGTTAAAAAGCTAATAAGAAAGAGTATTTTTGAGTTCGTCTCCCCTATTGCTGAATATACTGTCCATTCTCTTAAACAGTCCAATAACAATGCTTCGCCATCGCTTTCGCTGGTCGCTCTATTTTTCGCTGTGATTCGGTCGTTGCTGCAAATCGCACCCAATGAAAACACAATGATGTCGTCGTCGTACATTGAAATGTACGAAAAATGATAATGATGATGAGATGATCGAAACTATAGAATCTGAATATTATTATAATTTCGAATAAATATTATGATCGTGTTTTTATTAACGACCTCTTCATGTCATAATGGGTATGGCGCCCGCCTTTGAAGAGGGAGGTTGCAGGTTCGAAGCCAGGTGCCGAAATCACAAACAAATTATTATCTCAAACCGTCACAATGATCGAATTTGAAACCGCGTCATATCGGATGGTGACGTAAAGCTGGCGGTCTTACACAGATTCTTACAATATTCTTATACAGAGACTCCTTGTGTATTGGGGGTATCATCAAAAACAATACACAATCCATTGCTATTAAATATGTAATTGGTCAACAGCAATGGATTAAAATGATCGAAATAAAGTATACGGTTAAGCGCTAAATTGACTACCTAGCCTCAATCGTTAAAAATCGTAATAAGTCACAGAAACTTCCATATGGAAGCACCTATGCTACCTCGAGGAATAAAAGGTATAGAAGATGATAATATAATTATGGACCTATAAATAGAATAGAATAGATATAATAGAAGATTTAATAGTCTATACTCTATAGAATAGGATAGGATAGAATACAAGTATACATATTTTTATGTTTTTCCGGCAACTGTTATGCTTACGATGATTTTCGAAAAGAGTGTGAAAGTCAATACAATTCTTTACACATACATACATACAGAGCCGTAAATAACTTCAAAAATATTTGAATTCATCAATTTTTTGGACTCGTTCCATTTTTACCGTCAATTCACCCCACACAATATCAACTTTATTGATAGCAATATTTTTGTCAATATTATTGACGACTTTATTGATAATGTATGGGCAGCATAAGGCATCGTTTCATCCCAAAATGTATTTAACATTTTCTAAAAATTATAGAGTGGCATTACCCCTTAAGATTGACAAAGTGCTTCGAAAATAATATTTGTTGTACGACTTTATATTATTGTTAAGTTGGTTAATAAAATATTAAGAAACATTCATGAAATCTTTTGAATATTTCGGCAATATCCGGTATTCAATATCCAACTTTCCGGGCGGATAACGGATAACGTTTATCCGTTATCCGGCTATCCGGCAAAATAACTATCCAGCACATCCCTAATGGAGCAGATATTTATCGGTTAATATTTCTCATACCTCGCAAGTAAATTGACCGCCGCACACCAGATAGGTTTGAATAAAGAGCTTGCGCGCACAAAATAAGTAACTGGCAAATTCATTATTTACTAAATAACTTGTGCACACAAATTCCTTATATTTCAAGAAATGTGCACATAAATAAAATTATGCGCGCACAAGCCAAAGAAAATTAGAGGGAACGTTGGTCCGTCCGAACCCCCTTAGTAAACACTTTTTTGAATTGTCTTCTCAGTATTTCATGGATTTTATTTCATCATTCTGGTCCCTAGAAAGATGTTCTCGTTATGCATAATAGACCCTTCAAGTACCATTATGACTCAACTTTCTGAGTCGTATATTTACTACCACAAAAGCGTGTACTTGAATATACGGATAATAATGTTTTGGTGCTAGTGCATATAACTGGGAATTTTGTGAAATACCGGATTGTAAAAATCCGAAAATTAGGTAGGCAGAAAGAGACATACAAATTTCCCAATGCTTAAAATTGTACTTAGTACATGTAAGCTATTTGTACTTAATTATATTTATACAAGTTAGTTAGAAAGAGACAAACGAAAATCAAATCGATGGCATTTAGTACAAACCGCGTATAAGTACAATATTTGTACT
>JANTOP010022871.1:0-12875 GCA_027564815.1 Symmerus nobilis | reverse complement strand
ATTCCATTTCGAGAGATAATTCTGTTCCTAATTTCTGAAGTGTATTTGTTAAAAATTTCAAAGTTGCGTCAGTATTTGATATTTGGAAAACCGATACCGAAATACCGGTATTTATTAAATCAAATAAACGGTATACCGGTATTGTATTCCCTAGTACTGGTATTTAGAAGTAGAATGTAGCCGTAATCAATTTAAGTGTATATCTAATTTTTTATTACTTGTTTTTATAGAGAAGAAAAAACATTATCGTAATGCAATTCTATGCGGATGGATACTCTTCAAAATATTGTATTATTAGATGTTCTTTAAACATGTCTGTTTATTACCAACTTGATTATAAAATAAATTCATTGCTTTATTTTGATCATTATACTTAGATATGCAAGTTAATCAGGCTCTTTTCTATCTTAATTTCTAGTAATATGGCGTATAACATACAAACGTTACTGGATGCGGCCCGTTACATTGAACTACAAGAGCAGCATCGACTCAGCAATCAATCGGAAGCATTTCAATTTTTACCTACGGCCCGTTACAATAGCACAGCCATTAATAATCATGTGCTGAATAATAGCAATACGTCCTATACAAATCGAACAGCCGTTCAAACGTCATCACCGCCAACGTCACCGATATTCACAAATCGACTCATCCAAAATGGTGGCTCAACGCCAAATCAACGGTTACAGGATTACAGCCAGACTGGTTCGTATCAGACGAATTCAACGAGTAATGGAACGGGACATTCGACCAAAAATGGTAAGTGGTAGAGAGAGAGGGGATAGAATTATTTATAAGTTTTAACTGGAAAAGAGGGAGAAAGAAAGAGGAAGATATTCAGAACTGTCAACTTTTTGACATTTTTTACTCTGGACGTTATACGAAAATGTATCCGACCAAGTTAAATATTTTGTTTTTCAAAAATGCCATTTTATTTTAAGAAACCCAACAATGAGCCAATAAAACTAACCTACACAGGAAAAATAATTTTTTTTCCGTTTTAAAAAAAACATCGATGGGAATTTTCTGAAAGGCAAAAACAACGAAAAGTTTAATTCAAAAATGGTAATGAATCAACAATATTTTTATTTTGTTTTTGTAAAAACTATATTTAGATTACGGATAAATGTATTGTTTAAAATAAAAAAAAAAATTGTTCATTTGTATTGTTTTCAAAATTTTTCATATAAAACAAATCCACGGCCAGTGTTATTCCACCGTCCACTCGACTCTCCAGTCCATTTTTATTTAATTTTATCTTGTATGCGTAGCTTGGTTACATTTCAATCAAAAACTCGCATACAAAATAAAAATTAAATTATTGTAAATAAAAATAAAACTTGTTTTTCTCTCCTATTTAATCGCTTGAACACGAGAAATATATTTAACAGTTCAGTAGCGGTTATTTGAAATTTTTCATTTAAACTTTGGTTTCAAGAACCAACTCAGAAACATTTCAAGACACGGACCCCCTAGGGTCAGTAACGGGGACTGAATGCCACAATCCAATGCATCTCCGCGGATAACACTCGCAAGGAATGTTAACACACTTCAACTACCGAAAACCGTTTTGCACAAATAAGGGTACTCTCTGTATGGCGCAGCCTACCTATGCCTACCGATGCCCCGCGTATCCAGGGCGCCCGCATGAACTCTAACTAAAAACAAAAACTATATAAAAGATTTATGTCACCACAGCCCACACGTTTCAGCCAATTCAGGGTCCTCACCTATCAGGCCGCTAGATGACACTCTAGCGGTTGTAGTTGTCTCTAGCGGGAGCTCCTGAACCCGTGGTACCATTTCTTCAGGTCTGGTGGACCATAATTTGTGCCTTCATTTCATAACCATCATCTGATCCCCCCAGTCGAGCTTATTTGACGTTCAATTAGTATTTGCTCTTCCAACCCTGCATTTTGGATATTGTTGTTCACGAATGTGTGATCTTCCCGGTTAGGGATCTTTAATTACACAGTAGGATGGGTAATTTTAACAATTATTTCTCTGGTCGGTAACGGCTACCCGAAAAAATGGCCTCACCCATAACAAAAACACACCTGCAAAATATTTGTCGAATGTGGGCCACTATATTCTTCGTTCTCTCAGGTCTTTGGGTCGCTTTTTACGTAAAATGTTAGGTAAAAGCACTAAAAGTTAGACCTGGCTGCGTTGGTAATGCGTTCTAAGGCTCGCTCAGCTCTTTTGGCTAGCACCAAAAGCTAAGCGGAAAGCTTAGAGGTAAGTTTATCTTAAAGCTGGATGGATAGTGATTGAAACATCAGTCTGGTCCCACATAATCATTTCTGTATAATAATTTGCCCCTACAAATAAGTTTCCGCAGTTTTTTGTCAAAAATTAAAAATTTATTGTGAAAGAACGGTACATTACGTTTTATTCAAAGTATTGTCCATCACTAGCCACTATTTTTTCCCATCTTTCTGGCAGCATTCGGATACCACATCGGAGAAGCACTTCATCTTTTGAGGCTATCCACGAATCGACCCAATTTGTAGCTTCTTCGTAAGCAATGAAGTGGTGCTCGGCCAAGCCGTGAGTCATCTACGATGACGATTGTCGTGCTGAAAGATCACTTTGTCATGTCTTTAAGCATATTGGGGGCGTTTGAGCTTCAATGCTCGGCTCGATTTCATCAATTGTTGTTGTTAACGTTCCGTAGTGATAGTTCGTTAGGCTAGAGTAGCTCATAGTAGATCACTTCGAGCTGATCCAACCAAATACACAGCGTGAGTTTTTTTCCATGAATATTCGGTTTAGCTGTCGATGTTGAAGCAAGGCCAGGTGGTCCCCATAATTTTCTCTTCTTTGGGTTATCGTAGTGGATCCATTTTCCATCACCAGCAAGCAATATTTCACTCAGACAAAATCGGCATTTAACATCTCTCGGTTTTATTTCATATGGAACCCAATTGCCTTGTTTTTGAATCATTCCCAACGACTTTAAACGATGTGAATATGCTTGTTGAGTCACTTCTAATGTAAGTGCAAGTTCCTTTTGCATTTGGGACGAATTTTCCCTCAATAATACTTTCAATTTCGTGTCTTCGAACACTTTCGGCCTTCCACTGCGTTCTTTGTCTTCCACATCAAATTCACCATTGACTTACTCATGACAACTTGTCTCATTTAAAGCAGCCTCACCCTATGCTTCCACAACCAATCGATGCCCTTCAGCTGCAGATTTCTTCAAATTAAAGAAGTAAGTCAAAAGTTCCCGCAAATGAGGCTCATTCGGCACAAAACTTGACATGTTCGCATTAAAAAAAATTATGTGTTGATACATAGTCACTAACACTTCAAGGTTTACATCTGACAATTTCAACATAATCTTCTGGTGGAGCCATCTTTTGTCAAACAGCGATAACTTATTCGTACTCTTAATAACTTTTGAGACAATATTATACCTAACTTCAGACCATAAACCACTTTCTCGTTCCACTTTTGCTTTCAGGATTTTCTCCATTGTATCGCTGCAAATGACAAGCCTTGGATTCGTTGCCATTCCAAGTGAAACATTTTGAACATTTAAAACTCACAGGACGTGTTGTGCAAATGGACATTTTGTCCTATAATCTAGAAGATCTTTTCGAGATCTTCTGTATGAAACGAGACTAGCTTAACTCGAGACACTGTCGTACTTATTAAATAATAGTACTTAATTAACGCCCGGTTAACTCAGTCGGTAAAGCATGAGACTCTTAATCTCAGGGTCGTGGGATCGAGCCCCACGTTGGGCGCCAAATGTGGGGTTGGTACAGTAGTTTGGGCGGAGGGCGATGGTTGTCCCGGATCTACACTCAGGGTCTGTCGTCCCTTTTCAAAAATATGTAAACACTTTGTATTGTGTTTGTGTTTATTATTATTTCAGCATGGCTGAAGGTCTTCTTCTTCTTCGCCCACCACAATAGCACGTCATTGTCGTGAAGCTAGCTGCGAGAAAGGCTGAAGATAGCAGGCGGCAGTGTTGTCAAACCTGAGCCTGATATGAAATGTCTGTTATAAAATTGTCGAAGCGTCAAACGCATTTATTGAGAACTCGTTATATCAGAATTTAACCCCAAATGTTACGATACTGTGTGAATTCAGTACGAATCACATAATCTGTCTTCAATTAAAATGTTTATTAAACTTTGCATATAAAACATTTATATATCAATGATGACGGATAATAAAATGATTACGAAAAATAATGTGATGATTGTGATGAATTCAAGAATTGAATAAAATATAAATAATAAAGAAACCAATATGCTTCCATAAACAACTGTCAAAGTCCCCAGACCCATTGTATTCAATGTTCTCTGCAATGTAACACGTACAACGCAACTCACCACTTTCTGCATGACTAAAAACGATGACATGACTCATACTTATTTTATCACCAATACAACAAAAAGAGATTATAAATTTTCTTTTATATTTTTATTCTTATCCAAATCTCTTATACGATGAACGGTGTGACAACGTAACAAATAACAAACCAAACCCATGGTGTCAAGAAAACGTCAAAACAGTTTGTTTTGCATTTGTGTGGGTTAGGATGACATGTTTTTTGTTTTTGTTTATTTGCCCGTTCGCTTTCCCCATGCTGTGATTTATTATGAAATGGTTGGGGTTTATTATCATTCTTTTTCTTCTGTTAATTTGTTTCGCACACACTAATTAGAATCTTAATGGTATGCCTATGTGTGGGTATTTTGTTTGATGATTTGGCCACGTGTTACCTTGCGCAATGTCACATTTGATTTGAAAATAAGTGTTATAATTTTGTATAATTTTTTTTTTATTATTGATTGTCATTAGAGTTTGGAGCCGTTGATTGCGATCGTTTTTTTTCTAGCTGGAACAAGTTTTTTTTAAGATTGTTTCGCATGCTAATGTCAATGAACTGGTTTGATAACAGTTTCTATTTTTTTTTTTTAGGTACTACAAGTAGGTTTGTGTAAACTTTGTTTTTGCACATCGTATTTTGACCACTAAAATTTTTTGCGCTACCAATTTATTTCGGTCAAATGTTAAAGAGTTTTTTTCTGCTCTTCATTTTCATCTTATTTGTCTTAACTTGAGAATTGGTTGTATTCCCCAGATAGATGATTTTTATGTTTTGCGGTCAGGTGGGTGTAATTCCGACAAGGAGCACATTAAGTCAATGACCCTTGATTTGGAATATTGTTTTCTTCTTTACATTATATGTGTTTGTGACAAATAATGACGAATTTAATTTTAAAATCGGTATGGAAAATTGATTAAATGACAATGGTTGTAATGGACTGCCTCATCATGTGGGTTGTCATTGGTTTGTCCAATTTTATGTAAATAGCTATTCAGCAGCTGACAGTACTCGGATGTTAGTTGTGCCAGGATTGCTCTCATCGATCCAGCGGCTTTTTTTGGAGTGAGGGTGTTCGATTTGCGCCGCTTTACATCTATTTTCATGTTACGTTATGATGGCGCTTCTTATTGATTTGCAACCACGATTAGATTTCGGTTTAGGCGGAACCAAACGAAGCGGACAAAGTTCGTTTAATATTGACCGAGACGCAGATGTAGACGTAGTAGAGCCAGATGTTGTGAGCTCTTCATTCTGAGCCGGTTCATCATGGAACCCAACGAGTTGATGGCGTTCATCGTCTTTGTCAACAACCACATTCTCGGTAACTTACTGCTCTCCGATGAGGGTTGTAATGAAGTCATCTTCGGTAAGGATTTCTTGATTTGAATTTTCAAATGCCTGTTCATACAAATCCATTACTATGTTGTAAGCATTTAAGCTTTTCATCAAGGCTTTGACAACGATTTCAACGACATGTTCAATTCCCAGAAACAAACCTATGTACAAGGCTTTTCGACCGAGCATCACATTGAACATAATACGATCTTTTCACTGGCCCAAACACACATACGTCTATAACCTGAAGCTTATGGATACAATGGCGAGATCGATCACTTAAAACGCGTGCGATCTGTGATTGTCCAACAACAACAACAGCGGATCTTCTTTTGACGCTTGTGCAAACTTGATGAAGTGATGCATAAACTTGACTGACGTCATCCACCCAGATCCATTTACATACCTGACGACATCTGGTGTGGCAATATGAAGGAAAGTCGACTTCATGTTTTTCGGCGGATACAAATAAAATTGTGGAATGTCATCGCCGCCAGCATTTACGTCTATGGGCCATTGTCACATTTGTGTCACGTTCTGCAGACGAGTGTATACCGATTGTTGAACCTTTTTCAGCAAACATTTTGATAGTTTTCGTAGGAACCGTGGGGAATCCGGTTTCGTCTGCATTTCAAATACGCTTCGGGAGGTATGGATATTCATCCAATGCAGCACTTAGCAGAAGAACAAACCCATCGACCGTTTCTTTGTTGAACGCTTTTGCTCTGTTAGCATTGGTTGCCGTTGGTGTTTTGACAGAAAGGTTTAGGTGCCGCTTCATAAAGGCGTAGGACCATTTGTTTTGTTCCCGGTCACTGACCGGGAAGACCACGTCTGTGATATCCACACATTCGTGATCAACCTATGTAAAATGCAGGGTTGGAAGAGCAAAAGCTAATTGCACGCCAAAGAAGCTGAGGCCATCAGCTGATGGTTGCAAGATAAGGTCCACCAGTCCTGAGCCACCAGGAGCCCCCGATAGAGATATCTACAACTACTAGTGTTATCTAGCGGCCTGATAAGTGAGGACCCTGTATTGGGTGAAACGTGGCGGTTGTGGTGACCCATATCGCGCGTGGAGTTTTATTAGTCGTCGACGGGATGCCGGTGAACGCATGGATGCCTTGGATGTCCTACCGGGGAAGCGGCATAGATAGGCTGCGCCCTACCGAGGGGACCCTTATTTGTGCAGAAGGGTTATCGGTAGTTGAAGTGGTTAACGGGGATGCATTGGATTGTGGTATTCAGTCCCCTATGATTCTAGGGGATCCGTGTCTAAAACACATGCGTTGGAAAGGGACGTTAAACAAAGGGACAATGTGTCCAGATAATCGGCTGCAAGTTTTTTGACCAATTGGAATGCTAACTTGCATACATCCTTGGTGGTGAGACCATAGTTTAGAGTAGACCATAGATGATGAATTCTGTGGGAGTCAAGATCTCTAAAACAACCAATATAATGAAAAATCAATTAAAAATCAATTGACAAAATCATTAGGAAAAATGGAAAACAATTTTCGTCTTTCCTCCGTGCGTTAGCCTTTCTTTGAGAAAATCCAACAACTGTGCGTCGGATACTGCGGCCATATCCGTAAATTTCTCATTTACATGTTGCAAGTGGCGTTGAAAAGATGATCTGCTCATATCTGCCACAAGCACCACGACCAGGCCAGGAACCACTTCAGTAAAATCTTCTAGGAACCACTAGTGGCCCTGTCTCTGGCAACACCTGTCATTTGGCGCGATTGTATGACGCATCAACACCAAATAGTATTTGTGTTGAAATCTATTTGCATTTACAAAGATACTATCGATAGCTATCAGGTGTATTAGTAAGTATCCGCCGTTTAACAAAAGGTCAACATCTGGCCACAACATATAACCTTGATATTACCGTTTTTGTATCAGTAACATATATGTTTGTTCGTGCGAAAATGTCGAGTTTTGAGCTGAATAAGCGTTATATGCGGGAGCTTTTGAATTACTTCTTTAATTTGAAGAAATCTGCAGCTGAGGCGCATGGATTGCTCTGGGATACCCACGACGAGGCCGCTCTTAGTAAAATAACGTGTCGTGAATAGTTTCAACGTTTCAAGAACGGTGATTTCGACATCGATGACCGTCATGGCGGTACCAGAGAGAAGGTTTACGAAGATGCCGAATTGGAGGCGAATCGGAGGCGGAGATCAGTATCGATAGACACCGCCACCGATAGTCATTTGCAAAACCGGTCAAAATTAACTTGGAATCGCTCAAATGGGAGGTCATCCCCTACCCACCGTATTTTTCTGACGTTGACCCTTCCGTCTACCACTTGTTTCGATCGATGGCGCATGGCGAGTAAGACAAGTGAACTTGCATCAAAAAAAGTCGATGACAGAAATGTCATTAAAAAAAAATTATAGGCCCACTTCTGGCGACTTCACCAAAGATAGTTTCACAAAAGTGCTTCCCCGCAAACTAAATCAAACAGATACAACAAAACGATGTATATATGAAATGAAGTACACAGAAGCACAAAGCTTTTCTCAAAGCTTCAAATTAATTCGGAAAAATGTGGAAAACGAGCCGGGTATGCCTGTATGATATAATCAGCATGGATTTAAGTACATTAACTTCCATAGATTAACGCTAATTGATATTGATTTGAATGATATAATTTACCGGTTCTGTAATTAGCGAGGGACGAATAACATCTTCGTACTCATCTATAAGTAATATGTTACAAAATTATTGTACATGCGATTTTAGGAAGCTTTTACCAAAATTTATTAAAATTAAGATAAAATCGAATCAAATTATATTCCCATACAATCTAATATATTTAATTGTTCTGAGAAATTCGCAAATATAACAATTATATACTTGAAAATTCATCTCAATGACCAATACCCGACTGCACGCTTTCAATTTCTTTCGAATTACTAGGAAAACTTATCTATAAATAATAAAGCGAATCGAAAACAAGAAATTCTAATTGGTATAGTACACGTGCCTACACATAGCACTCGTTACATATGCATTTGCATCATTTTAATAATTTGATTTGTGTGCGGCCACGTGTGTTTTAAGAGATAGAAGAGTAATGTGCTTTTCGTATAATTAAAATTTCCAATTTGGGGAAATACAGAAATGAAATCAAATTTTGAGTTAGCGATTTCTAGATAACGAGGTATCGTTATCGAGTATTAAAGATAAGATCGGTAACAATATTTAAATGAATTTTTCTCTAATGGCCATAGTACACGGCATATAAATGATTGCAATCGTTTGCAACCTGACGTCATTCTGACGTCACAATTCGTTTCAAATGGGTGCATATCGTGTACTACCACAATTTTTGCAGTTGCATATGGGTCGCAAACGTTTGCAACACATATGCACCACCTTGGTTGCAAGCGCATTTCCACCTTTTTTGTGTGCCGTGTACTACATGGTTACATATCATTTGCGACCATATGCAACCTTTTCGGCCGGTGGTTGCACATGTGGTTGCATATCAAATATATGCGGCAAATCGAATTCGTACCACAGAATTTTTTTCATATGCAACCACATTTGCAGCCACTACTCTTTATATTTTCAATGACAATCCATTGAACTTTCAGCGAGCACCCATCTCAATTCAATTGATTCATTTCAGTTGAATTAAATTGTTTCAAATTTTTGGTCTTTTATTTTCCGTTGTGTTTTGTTATTTGTAAATTTCTCCTTTATTATTAGAAAATGCGCTACCAGCGTTGGGTGGTGCGACCATGACGACGTGCTTGCTGTCTACAGGATAGGTATCTCTCTTCTGTTCTGTTTCGAACGATGGAAATTTCCAATTTGCATAGGCGCTGTAGGCAGCTGTAGGTAGCGTATTTTTTAATCATAAAGGAGTAATTCACAAATAAAACACGACGGAACAGCAATTTCGAACAAAAGCCTTCAACATCGCGATGCCGAACCTAATTCTTGACCTAAATACGCCGATGTTTTATTTCCGTCTTCTCGCGGTCATCGATATTGTCCTCCTCGACACTTTCCAAAGGATACGCGGAAAAAATAGGAACAGCAGCCCACTTCCTTTTCGACATTTTTATTTTGTATGCAACACACAAAATAAACACGACGAAAATCACTTGATAATAATAATAAATGGTTGCATATGTCACCGTGTACTAGGAAGTTTCAAATATATGCGGACTTGCTCTGGTCGCAAATGGTTGCATATGGCATATGCGTTCAATTTTTTCAAACCGTGTACTACCTCTGTTTTGTGGTTGCAAAGTTTGCAGCCACATTTGCAAACACATCATTTGCGACCACCTTGGTTGCATATACATTTGCGGCTTTTCGACCAAAATTCGTATATCGTGTACTACCAAAATTTATCCGTTTGCGACCATATGCAACCATGCTAAATATCCAACCATTTCTCGTCACGTCAGGTCGCAAACGTATGCAACCATTTATATGCCGTGTACTATGAGCTTTATTGTTCACCAACAAGGTATGAACGGTAGCTGGCGAACTATTAGCTAACTTGGATTCGCTAAGAGTGGTTCGCTATGTGTCGACATGGACGTCCCACTTCATGACATTCCGATATTTTAGTACACGTCGTATTTATACAAATAAAGACAGTTGAAGTTCTCAATTGTAGTTTGAGAAACAATAAACAGTAAAAGAGTGCGGCTGGGGATTGAAATTTGATTAGTCCACGCTTGTATATACATTCTGTCAAAAAACTACTAGGAAATGTTAAATAAAACATTAAATTTTCATTTATTCATCAAAATTTATTTTTTTGCCCGTAAAGTAGACCTCATATGATGCATCACACAAATGCCAGCGTTTTTTCCAGTCTTCTAAGCTCTTTTTATATCTGCTTCCTACAATATAGCCTTCAGCTCCTTCCAATAATTTTGTTTTATGGCTTCATTCAAATGAATACGGGTACTGCTGGAGCGGCAATTATAGTTTCGGGAACAGGAAAAGGTCCCACGGGTTTGGTCGATGACACAACTGTTGCTCTATGCGATGGTGCATTTTCGGACTAAACGGATCTGTTCCATAATGGATTTCCTTACGCGATCATTTCAATACGGCCAAATAGTTTTCTATATTGACCGTCTGTCCCTCCGGAAAAAATTCTTGGTGCATCAAATCACGAATATCACAGGAAACAAGAGAATTGTGTTTTAGGCGACTTTTGACTTTATCAATTATAACGCGTTCATTAAATGTGGGATCAGAATTGGTGGGTTCCTGCATGACTGAAACAACTGTTTTTAAAGAAAATTCAGCTCGTTTGGAATATGCCGTACGCGACGCGTCTCATGTCCATAGTATTCACCACAATTGAACTAATTGATGAAAGATGTTAGGGTTACATGCTATATCTCTCGTAAACTGGAATGGGGATTATTAAACCTAATTTCCTTCCCCTTTTTGATGTTTTTATCGGTTGAAGAGATTAAACGTTGTCCAGAACGATACATGTTTTCAACAATTTCCGCCTCTCCTTAAACGCTTTGTATTATTTTGGCCCGCGTGTAGGTACCACGTCATAAGCCTCTAACAACATAAAATCGTATGACACTACTGAGGTGGACTAATTGAACCAGCCATGCTGTAAACAACATGGTTGACAGATCGCGCTAATTTTTTTTTGCGCTAGCAAAATTACTCAAAAGCAGTAGCGAGGGTCTGTTAAATTTCAAATTCCCGGTACTTTTTTGACAGAATATAAAAGAATGACTGCAATATATCATCCGAATGACCATTGTAAATTAATGTGCTCAAGGTTTTCAGAGTATTGCGTAGCCTGGCACTGCCCTAAGACTTATTATTATATGTCGGCGAGATGCTTCCTTGTAAAGTCCCTCATTATGCCTCTATTTACATGTCCAATCTGATTTTCTTTGCTGCTAACTGCATTTAAAGCTTGTGTACGACATGTTTTTAACTTAAACTGGCAGCGCAGCAGCGTATGTATTTGATACATGGATGCAATCTGATATAGTATACTTTAAATTCAGGCCACTAGTTTAACCTGCATAAATAAGCGTTATCAAACTACCGTCATATTTACTGGATAAACTATGCTACAGTTCTCAATGCGCACCCGTTATCTTAATCTCCCTATACACTCTGGATTTTAGATCGTTTTTTTGTTCGCAGAATAAATGAATCGAAGCCAGGGCCGCGTTAAGCTTTTCACGGGCCTTTGGCACGATTTTAATCTCCGGGTCTTCAGGAAATGCATTTGCCCTCACGCTTTAAATTAATATCTTTACAATACTCGCGTTTTTTTGCTAACTATACAGTCCAGTTATTTTTTTGTTCTTTCGAATGTAGCAGCCAGAAACAGCTGTAAATTTCAAGACTTTACATCTGACTCAGTCTTTACATTGAAATCTGTCTACCAACCATCGTTATCATATCAAAAAACTTGACGAAAAGGCTTTTATTGTGAATAACTGGATCTTATTCCAGTCATTACAGTCATTTATTAAGTTCAATTGTTGTTGTATTCACATATATTTTGGCGCAATAACAATACAGAGTGTTGAAAAAAACGGGCGTAATGTCAGCTAACTCTTTTGCCTTCTAAATCGCTCTATAAAAGTTCTACGTTAGACGATTAATTTTATTCATTTTCAATTCAAATGACATCCGGAACTTTTGTACAGAAGCTCTGAATAAATTTAAAAATATGTAGAGAAGCTTCAAGTTTTGAATAAAATTTTATACGTTTTAAAATCTAATATTAAAACGAATAATTAAATTTTAATCAAATCTGAAACGTTTCTACAAAAGCTCTACAAACACTTTTAATACTCAAAGAAAGCTTCAACTTTGACATGAAATTTCATATTTAGACCTACTTTCTATCCAAATAATTGAACTGCAACGAAACTTAAAATATTACGACCTACGACCAAAGCTCCTGTTGGACTTGAGGGCTCAATGAAACCTTAAAGTCTGGAATTAAATTTTATTCGTTTTCAAACCTAATTTTTATCCGAATAATTAAATTTTAATCAAATCTGACATTTTCGTATGAAAGCTCCATAAAACCATAAAACCTCAAAGAATGCTTTGGGTTTTGGACATAATTTTATTCGGATTGATATATGTTTTCAATCTAAATAATTTAACCGCGATGATACTCAAAATGTTACTACGAAAACTTCACATA
>JANTOP010022860.1:0-12877 GCA_027564815.1 Symmerus nobilis | reverse complement strand
CGTAATGGTCCGAAGAAATTTTTTTTTCAAAAGCCTCAAATTGGTTTTTAGTTTAACTAATTAAGTATTTGGACGAAAACTTTCAACCAAATCGATCTAATTTTTCTACAAAAAAAATCCATTTAAAAATGTGGATCTGAAAAAGAGCAAGAAAATTAATTGAATATTGTTTATGAAGATAATGGAATTTCTAACGCTCATAACTCGCCCGAAGAAATTTTTTTTTCAAAATCCTCAAATTAGTTTTTAGTTTAACTAATTGAGTATTCGGAAAAAAAATTTCAACCAAATCGAGAAAATTTTCTTTTGCATTTAACATGTTTGACGAAAAATGACCAAGAGATTCCTTAAAAGCTACAAAACTCGGTCAGGATTCCGATTTTAATTTGTTTTTCAATTGTTTTTGAGACATTATAGGAACTTAAACATAATTGAACGGATTTAAATTTTTCTTGTTTAATTTCGGGAGAGGTGGCCGTCATCAATACAAATGTTTCCTTTTTTTATTGGAAGAATAAACTTTCAGGCCTCCGAAGTTCACTTTTGACCAATTTTTAAGAAAATCTCTTTAGGTAATTTCCTACAAAATCGACTCAAAAATTGTATACAAAATCTGATATTTAAATTGGAAAATTTAATGAAAATCCTTTTTCTAGAAGATGAGTTGATTTTCTCTGTATAATATTTTTCAAAACTGGCTTAACTTATATCTCTATAGGAATGTCATTTGATGGGAAATTTTCTTCTTGACCGGAAAATTTTAATGACACCAGATCGTAAGTAGGGGTGCAAGGAATAAATTTAGCATGGACTTCGTGGGGATTAGAGTGGTCGTTAAAAGGCTTCTTAGCGAATTCCAAAAAAATAAAAAAAAATCACCTACAAGTTTCAATCTCAACTCTAAAGCGACCCCCCAAGAGCTTTACCTTTTCCCATTTAAATAACATGGGTTTTCATCATAACTTAACATTTTATTTTTTTTCTTCGACAATTAACTCGCAAAAAATCTGAAAATTTTTTTAAAAAAATAGTAACAAATAGTACGAGTTATTGTTAATAATTCACTAAAGTTTCAGATTTTTTGCGACATAATTGTCGGAGAAAAAAAATAAAATGTTAAGTTATGATGAAAACCCATATTATTTAAATGGGAAAAAGTAAGCCTCTTGGGGGTCCCTTTAGAGTTGAGATAAAGTATTGAAACTTGTAGGTGATTTTTTAAAATTTTTTTTTGTAGTAGAATGAGGGGGCGGCACGGTCAAAATTCGCTAAGAGGCTTTTTAACGACCCACCTAGTGGGGATGGTTTTAGAAATTAGAAATTAAATTTCCGGAAAATAGGAAATTTCAGATTTCAGAACCATGTAATAGAATTGGGGGATGTACACATAAATTATCCATTGAAAAATATCCCTTAAATATTAATTTTCCAGAATTTCGATTTTATCGATTTATTTTTATTTTTTTTTTTTGTAAAAAAAAAATTCATCTCGAACATGCGAAACCTTCGGTAGAAATTTCCTGACAGACTCGGAAAATACTTAAATTTCCGGACATTTTTTAATAGGAATCGTGAAATCTGATGATGCGAAATTAAACCTAAGGGTACAGGGATGAAATTGTAAAACAAACTTTTTCAAAGATACAACCCCCCGATTTTATGCGGGTTGATATAAAAGTACACCCTAGAAACGGTAACTATTCAGGAAATTGCATATATAATATTTTAGAAAATTTTAAATTTAAAAATATATTCAAGAATGAAATTTTATTTAAAAAGTATATCCATTCAAATAGGATATACCTTGGGCGATCTACCAGTACCTTAACTTCTGGGGGTTCCTTTCCAACATATATGTTTAAATTCTCATCAAAAACCGATTTGTTAGAAAATCAATAAATTCAACAGATTTTTATTAAAAAAATTTTTTTAAAGAATTTCCGACCTAACATTTTCTGGAAATTTTGAAAAATATCTGTGATAATTGTCCTCAGAGATAGATTAAAAGATAGATCAAGATCAAAACCCTTCGAAAAATCAAGCTGTACGAAACTAGTGAGCTATTATCAACAATGCAAGGGGTATTTAGAGTTAAGCTCCTTTAAAACCGCGATTAAACTCCGAAAACAGGCGAATGTTTATTCAATAAAGTTTGTACTCTGGCACACTAAACTGGGAATAGCTAAATTGGACTGCACGATATCAATGTTTCATAAATTATCCGCAGAGTTCTTTAAACCAATTTTGGGTGACAAGTGCGGTTTAAAATATCTTGAACTTGCAGTGCAGTGAAACTTCCCATCGTCACCGTCATTTTGTCGCGAACTCTCTGCAAATTTACTCATTAAACTTCTAAGCGATTTAACCGCCAAAAATTATACGCAACGTGACTGAAAATTGAGCTTTTCAGCTTGAGCCGAGCATTTGTAGGAAACTTTCCGATTTGATTAATATTTAATTATTTGAATAAAAATTAGAATTCAAAATGTATAAAATTTTATTCTGAAATTAAAGATTTCGCTGAGCTTGTAAGTTTATGTGGATTTTTTTGAGTTTCATTGTAGTTAAATTATTTGGATGGAAATTAGATTTCAATATGAATTAAATTCATCCGAAAGTTGAAGCTTTCTTTGAGCAATAAAAGCTTTTACAGACCTTTTGTAGGAACGTTTCACGTTTGTTGAAAATAAAAACAAAAATTCAAAAATTTGATCATTATTTACAAAAATCAAAAAAATTTTGTACAAATTCAAATATTTGAAAAAATCGGGAAAAATTTCGGAAAAATTTTAAAATTTGTTAAAAATCGAGGCACTTTTCAAAAATTTGAAAAATTTAAAATATCGGTACCCAACTTAGTAAAAATTATTTTAATCAATTAGGATGATGATCGCCCGTCGAATTTTAATTAATTAACCCATTTAGTCAGAATAAACCTAATTATCTAAGAGATACTAGAGTCGTTCGGAATTAAGTCATTTTATTGTAATTCAATGCTGAGAATAATTATTCTTACAACTACTCGTACGTCTACCAAATTTAACTTATCAATTAATTTTTTTTTTATTTATTTATTTCCACACATTGACAGACTGTTTTAAATTAAATATCTTTAAATTTCATTATTCTCCCATGTATAAATATAAATATTTGTATTATACATACAAAACACACGGCTATAAATCGCTTTTATTTCTCAACTTAAAATAAAAAAAAACTGTTCATGTTTGAATTAATTAAAATATTAAATTCGATTGGTTCAACGTTCCAGCCAATGGCTGACTTAAAATACCGTCTCTTTATTTTTTTTTTTATATAAAATATGAATAATTCCACACAAATACCTACATCCGAAATGATATTATCCACATATGTATAATAATACAAATACGTGTTAAATTCCTATTATTAAATGTTCATAATATGCATGTTTTATTAAATATTTTCTGTATTAAAAAAAATAAAAATAAAAATCTGTAGTTACAAGAATAATAATTTAAGTGTAACTCCAGTACTGCAAGTAACAAAAAATTAAATTCAAATAAAATATTGCTAATACATGAAGTAATTATATACTAATAAATTATTATTGTTATTTATTCTTTTTTTTTTTTTTTATTACAAGAAAATATTATTTACTGGTGATGATAACAATTTTGTTTTCATTACTCGCAAAAAATGTTTTTATAAAAATAAATATCGTGCTGATGCTTCGGGAATTTATTATCTCCTAGAAAAGATATTTATTTCATTTGGAAACAGCAAAAAAAATCATTTATAAATTCACTATTTTGTCGAGATCAATTACAAATTTAATTCAAATCAGTATTGTATTTCATGCGGTCGTGAATAATACTTACAATTTTATAAATTATATCTAAATTTACATTAAAAGGAATTGTATTTATTTAAAGGCAATTGGAAATTGAGGTAATCGATCCCATAACGATTTAAATTATTGAGTGAGTACAGAGTAAGTAATTATCTGTAATAAGGTTGTCTAATTTTATCAATAATCTGGTAATCGAATAATTAATTATTAAAAAAAAAATGTAGCTCTGGATTCATTGATTTTGAGTGTAGGAAAAATAAATAAAATGAAATTGAAGATTTTCTGAAAAAGCTTTAAGAAAGTTCCAAAAGCTTCGATAAGCTTTTCACTAAAATATTATTTTAGGAAGTATGGAATCTAATTTTTCTCGCCAATAATTAAACTTAAATGAAATCGAAAACTTTCGTTAAAAAGCTCCGTGGAAAATTAAAAAGTATGTAAAAAAGCTTTAGTGAATTGAATTAAATTGAAGGCAAATTATTATGAAGGCCCGTTGGTTGCCCTTCGATAAATATTCACCTACAGGCTCGAAATTTGATTAAACACATGCTTTAAATGAGCTTTCGAGATTTTTGAAGCTTTTAATGGGGAAATTTGAAATTTCGTTAAAGGATCATTTGAATAGAAAATAGATTTTAAAACATTTGAAATGTAGATCGAAACTTAAAGCTTTGTTTGAGCTTGAGCTTAATGGGCTGAGAAAGCTTTTAGCGAAAATATCATATTTTATCTAAATTTATTGAAACGAATAAAATAAAAATTATATAAAATGATATTATAATTTTAAGCTTTTAATGAGCTTTCGAGATTTTCAAAGTTTTTCCTAGGTAAAAGAAAAAAGATTTTTACACAAAGAGCTAAGTTCCAAACTTAGAGCTTTCGTCGCGCTTTCAAAAGTTATAACAAGCTTTCTGCGAAAACTCTACATTTCATTTAAATTTAATGAATCGGATAAAATATCGATTCCAAATTATATAATATAAAATGACTTTTTAATTTTAAGCTTTCAATGAGCTTTCGAGATTTTTGAGGCTTTATTTTGGAAATATTTAAAATTTTATTAAAGAATCGTTATCTCGATAGAAAATAAATGTTAATTGTAAAAAATTAAGCTCCTAACTTAGAGCTTTCGTTCCGCTTTTAAAAGTTTGGGCAACAATTCTCCTAAAACTCCACATTTCATTTAAATTTGATGAATCGTATAAAATATCGATTCCAAATTATATAAAATGACATTTTTATCTTGAGCTTTCAATGAGCTTTCCAGATTTTTGAGGCTTCATTTTGGAAATGTTTAAAATTTTGTTAAAAGTCGTTATCTGGATAGCAAATAAATTTTAATTGTAAGAAATTAAGTTCCAAACTTAAAGCTTTCATTGCGCTTTCAAAAAGTTTGGACAAGCTTTCAACGAAAACTCCACATTTTATTTAAATTTAATGAATCGGCTAAAAATTCGATTCCAAATTATATAAAGTGACATTTTAATTTTAAGCTTTCAATGAGCTTTCCAGATTTTTGAAGCTTTATTTTGGAAATATTTAAAATTTCGTCAAAGAATCGTTATCTAGATAGAAAATAAATTTTAATTGTAAAAAATTAAGCTCCTAACTTAGGGTTTTCGTTGCGCTTTCAAAAGTTTGGACAAGCTTTCACCGCAAACTCCGCATTTCATTTCAATTTAATGAATCGGCTAGAAATTCGATTCCAAATTATATAAAGTGACATTTTAATTTTTAGCTGTCAATGAGCTTTCGATATTTGTGAAGCTTTTTCAAGAAAAATTTAAAATTTAGCTGAAGGTTCGTTATTTGGATAGAAAATGCATTTTAAAGCGTTCAAAATATGGTTCGGAGAATAAAGCTTTCTGGGAGCTTTTAAGTTTTTGCACAGCTTTTGTACGAAAAATTGATTTTTTATATTTTTGTAATAAATGATGTTCCCTATGTTTGAAGTTTTTCATACTGAAAAATACTGATCTTCAATCTATTGAGAATTGGGCTTCGGAAAATGGTTTAATATTGAATGGTAATAAATCCCAAGCAATTTTATTCAACAAGCGTGAATAAAATCTGAACGCGTTTGTCCCAGATTATTACTGAATGCCGAAGAAATACCAGGTTAAGAATCTATGCTTGCTAATGACTAGGAATTTAAACTGGGGGAGCCATATAGTTAAAACCTTTAGATCATTATTTGTTGGGTTACACAACTTGCGTATCCACTTCATTTGGCTTAACTGCCGGGATTACTATCCTATATGCTTGTGCCAGATTAACTATAACTATTAAAATAGCGCTGGGTGGACAAATTGATTTAAAAAATAAATAAATAAATAAATAAAATAAATAATTAATATTATTTTTCGATTTCTATGAAATAACCAAATATAAATCCGTTATTCAGAATCCCTAAGATAACATGCTGGGCCTAAATTCCGCAATGATTCTTTGCAGTATTGAATACCAATAAATAAGATAAATTCCCATTTTGTAAATCAAAAAATTTGAGTGATTGATTATGGGAATTACAGAATGTAAGAAAATCGTGATTAAATCTTTGGACTGAATAGATTTCTTACCGAGGGTCATCGCCTTAGTTTTTCATATAATTAAAAAAAAAATGTCCAGCCAATTATTTGTCCATCCGTCCGTCATAAAATTGAACCATACATGCGGTGACCTGTGGTTTATGTTTATCTTAATTAAACCTAATTATAGGTATTTATGTTAATGTAATATAATAAGTTTGCATGCAAAATAAGAAGGGTTATCAATTCAATAAAATATTTATAAGAAATTTAATATCGGATAATTTTCCTATCCATTTGGCAACCTCTTCGTTGAGATATCTGGGTTTCGAATCCAATCAAAAATATTTCATAATAAAAAAGAAAAAAAAAGGGAATTTCATTTCTTATACCTTTTCTCCATTCTTCCATCTCGAAAAGATGGGATTAGACTTTTTTAATGAATTTAAAAAAAATCTCTTTTTATAACTTGCTGGCATTTCGATAAATGATTTATGGTCGCGTGAAATAACCACAGGTGGTCCCAAAGAGAGTTTATATAACGTCAGTGCTGATTTTTGATTTGTAAAACGCCTATTTAATGATTGTTGTAAGGAGAAATGAAATGAAAAAAAAAAATGATTTGACAGACAAATACAAGTCAAATCTCCATATTATGCGTTTATTTATTTATTTATTTATATTACCCGTTGTATGTACTCTATGATGTCCAATATTTTTGGTTATTTTAGAATTCTACCCGAGGAACCCCTTAGATCTTATCTGGCTGTTCGCACGGATTTTTATCATAATCAGGAAAGGTCGCTCCAAGTATGGAGCAATTACAGTAGGTATTTTAATATTCCATGATATTAATTTTTTGGGTGCCTCGTTAGGTCTGCAAAAATTTTAATTCTTTGGAAATGTTATAACCAGGGCCCGGAAAAATGAGAAGCGCATGCTTGCAGTAAATGGCTAGCAGAATTTAATAATTACCTCTAATTAATTAAGGTGTAAACTCACTAAATATCTGTGTTCGGGCATATTCTGACGTAAACAATTTTTTTTATGAAAGGAAGTATCTTCGGATTTTCTTTAAAAATTCAGTTAATTTTCTTACTCTTTTTTCATAAAAATTTTGAAACTCGATTTGTTGGAAAATGTATTCCTAAATATTTTGATGAACTAAACTAAAAAATTATTTCAGGATTTTGGAAAAAATAATGTTCTGAACGAGTTATGGAGCTTTTAGAAAATCTACAACAATTTTTAATTATTTTTCCTGGAATTTTTTGATCAATATTTTGGAAAAAGAATATTTTAAAAGCCGCTCGATTGTACTGAAAAAATGTTGACCCAAAAAAAGTATTCCTATTCGAGCTCCTAAGCTTTTATTTTGATGCTAATGATCTTCTTGTCTTTTTATTTATTTTATATTCAATTTGAAGAGGATTTTTTTTTTTAAAAAAAATCCTTCGATTTGCCTGAAAGTTAATTCCCATATTTCAGGATTTTGGGAAAAAGATTTTTTTAAGTGAGTTATGAGCTAGTGAAAATAAATTCTAGCATAATTTAATTTAATTCCCTTGATTTTTCTTCTCGATTTTTTCCTCGATTTTCCCGATTTTTACCTACTATTTTCTGATTTTTAACAATAATTCCCAACTTTTTACTGTTCCTGACTTGTTCCTGACTACTGATAATTTTTCCCTGATTTTCCCAACTCATCTAAATCTATGCTTTCGAAACTTTGGATTTCTGGGAATTTTAAGGGATTTGCTGAATGGAAATGTAATTTTAATTGAGATTTTCAATATAACTCGCATATATAAAATTAAGAAATTACCTTCAAGGAAATTTCCCAAATTCTCGTAAAATCTATCCTTAAATTTCCCTCCTCAATAAATTAGGAGAGGAATGAAATAGATTAGTGAGGATTTTTTTAGGAATTAAGAGATTTTTACCCAAAAGTAAAGTGTTTGCGTATTTTCGGACCGGGGACATTTTCCATTCCCCTTTCATAATATTTCTACCCATTTGTACAGAACATAAATCGTTGGGCAAAAAATAGAGCATTCCGCCAAAGTTAGAGCTTTCGTTGCGCTTTAAAAGGTGTGGGCAAGCTTTCTGCGAAAATATCCAGTTAATAAATATTCGGTATTTTCCGATCAATTTTAATTTCAAGCATCAAGCGATGCTAAATAAGCCATTTGATTTGATTGACCCAGCTCTAAATAGGCCATTTGACTAATTCTAGAAGTCGTAAAATTTCACACGTAAATTTGATTTAATTATATTTCCTCGAAAATCCTCATGAAAAGACTTGAGAAAAGAACTCCTCACACTATCCAGAAAATATATAGATATTCAGGTAGCATTTCGCTTCCGAATTTAGGTCGCTTGGGCTAATAGACCAAATTTACAGAAATATGGTGCATTAAAGGGATTAAAAAATTAAACGGGGCCAGAAATCGAAAATTAGGGGTCATTAGAGGCGCCTTCGGAAAGGGGCCGTTATTTACTGAGCGCGACAGAGACCCATAGGCACAGGAGACAGAAAGGTCGAGAAATTAATACCTAAAACCTTTAATATCGGTAACACTCAAAAGAAGTCGGCAAAATGGCATAAATTTGGGACAACTAAAAAAAAGTCAGAAAATCAGGAAAAAAAATGCATAAAGTTGAGATATAAATTGTGGGTTCGTTAAAAAAGCAAGTGAAGGCAGTCAAAGTCGTAAGAAATTGAGAGAAATTAGGAAAATTCATGAGAAATCAGGAAAAGTAAATAAACGAAGGAGATACTGAAACGTAAGATTACTAATCTTTCATTGACTTTTCCCTACTTTTCAGTCGTTTTCTGACATTTATCGGATCCATACTTTTCCTAACTTAGAAGAATTTGTACCAAGTTCCCGACATCTAATGATTTCGTCCATCTTTCTAGATATTTCCGGAAGTTGTTATCGACTTTTCCGGACTGTTTTCAATTTTTTCCTATTTTTCTGATTTAATCGGACTTTTAGCCGAGTTTTTTCAATTTTTTGCTCTCTTTAGCCAACTCTTTCCTAAGTGGTTTTACTAACTTAATTTTTCCTGGACTTTTCCGGAAGTAAATTATTTTTAGAACAACAGAACAATTATAAACCTTTGCCTAAAGGGTGTCACCCGGGTTGTACTAAAAGTTTGATTTCAACTCTTGAATTTATCGGAATAAGAAGTTATGAATTGAAGGGATTACTTATTGTATGTACTAAAATTGACTTTTTGTACTAAATAAATGTATTTTTCGAATAATAATGTTCGACTCTATTTTGGTCAAAGAACATGATTTCGTCTTGTACTCAAAATCGATTTTCAATTTTTCGGTTCTAAAAATTTAGGTTTTATTTTTAAAAGGGAGCTCTGCACTTTTCCGGTAATACCTAAATTATCTTTAGAACAAGGAAACAATTCATTTATCTTTGCGTAAAGGGTTTCACCCGAGTTGTACTAAAATTTTGATTTCAAGTATTTAATTTACCGATAATCGAAATATAAAATTATGAGTTAAAGGGATTGCTTATTGTATGTACTAAAATTGACTTTTTGTACTAAATAAATGTACTTTTCGAATAATAATGTACTAAAAATTCGAATTTAATTGAAAATTTATTTGGTCAAAGAACAAGTTTTTGTCTTGTGCTAAAAATCGATTTTCAATTTTTCAGTACGAAAAATTTAGTTTTTATTTTCAAAATGGGCCCCGGAAAATTTCCGCACATTTAATTTAAATTTAATGAATCGGATAAAAGTGCGATTCTAAATGATATAAAATGACATTTTAATTTGAAGCTTTCAAAGAGCTTTCGGGATTTTTGAAGCTTTTTCTTGGGAAAATTTGAAATTTCGTTAAAGGTTCATTGTTTGGATAGAAAATAGATTTTAAAACGTAGAAAATATGGTTCGGAAAAAAGCTTTCTGGGAGCTTTTAAGTTTTTACCGAGCTTTTATACGAAAAGTTTAGTTTTGATATTTTTGTATCTTTCCTCAACTAATTTATAAACTTTCTGTATCATTACATTAATCTAAAAATTGTCAACATTTTAACATTTTAACATTCTAACATTTCAATTATATATTTAATCAAAATATAATTTATTTCAATTTATTTTGTCTCACATCTTTTTTAGGATTTATTATCCTAACTTTTATTAATACCTAAAACGAATCTTTCAGCACCTAGAAATCCGCGCCGTATATCATGAGAATGCTGAAACCGTTTTTTCATTAATCCACTGAGGATTGGTATGGAGACCGTTTTATTGAAAATTTGTATCGATATTGTTCAGCCATAGAAATGTAGGAATAATAATAAATTTATTCCATAGAAATATAACAGTAAAACAACAAATTATCTCGTGATTTTTATTCATTTTATTATAAATAGCGTCTAATCTCGTGTTATTTCCCTTCATTCATACCCAATTAATATCTACAGAATGTTGAATATTATTTTGTTATTTTATTACGAATCAATGTCTTGAAAGAAAATTATTTTTAAAAAAAATTCCATTTCCTACTATACGATTTTTATTTTATTTTAAATTATTTTTCCTGTTACGCCACTGGCTGCCACTGTATCTTAATAGGAAATATTTATACCCAGATTCTTTTTTTTTAAATATATATTTACAACATGTTTTCGAGTTAATCGTGATAATAAAACAACTGTACAACAATTCCATATATCATCTCCTAGTGGCTATCTGTAATCTCGTATGCCAAACTAGAGAGCAAAAATCAGGGAAAAAAAATTGTTATTTTTCCAATTCCACCAGTATTAGAGATTTTTAAAATAAAATATTAAAATAAAATATGTGGATTTATCTATTCGGGGCCCATTGCTGAAATTATTACACAACAATTTTCATACTCGTTTTTATTATGATTATTATATTGGTTGCCTATTTTCACTCTGTACCTGGGAGGATTCGTTTCTTATTCTTTTATTTTTTACAATCAGAATTTTCAAACTGAGATCATCTCTTCTACCAAGTATAAAAAATTGTATAAAATAAGAAAATTGTTCAAATTTTATAATAATATTACCTGTTGAAAGTTGCAATTTTTTTACAATCGGAATTTGATTTTATTACTTTTTATGTGTAGAGAGACTCTATCTGCCTATTCTTTCTTTAACTCTCTGATTCTATTGTCTCGGATTGTTAGAAAATAAAATGTTTATTGTGAAATAATAAAAATTACAGGTCATCAGTAATTATTACTGGTTTATTGGCTTTAATAGTATTACGATTACGATTACCTAATAATGACAATGCAAGAAAAATTATTATTATATTTCTTGCAAATTTACCAAGATATCACTTTGTCCGACAGGGTTACATAACACGATTTGTTATACGATTGTTATATCCAATATAGAAAGGACACCTTCGATTTACAAATATTACCAAATTTTTCTACACCAAAAAAATAAATTATTAAATTGAATTATTTGTTTAGCCTCGCAAGAAAAGTCTTAAATTCTATTTCTTTTTGTTTTCTTATGTGGATTGGGGGGCGAAAGAGTTCTGAATTATTGTCTTGTAGAATCACATACATTACAGATAATAATAGGTATTGACTGACATTTTCTCACGCCCACGTTATATTGTTCTTTATTATATGCCTCAGCTTACCAATTAAAAAATGTAATAAAACAAAAAACAGAAAAACATGAGAAAAAACAACAATATTTCCACTTGAAACAAATTTAATAAATTTTATTAATAGGTGTATACGTACCTCTTACCACGTACATAGTACCTATGGTATGTATACCATATATATTCAGTAAATTTTAATTCTTTTTTATTGCACTGCAATCGTATTCTATTGCGATAAAACATCTCTATAATGATCGATTCCGCCAGTGAATTTTGATAAGGGTGAAAAACAAACGCTACCCCAATTTATTAATTTATTATCCGTTAATTATTTATATTAAATTCGAGGTGGTTAAATATGGCCTAAAAGCTCCTCATTACGCTCCTTAACATATTACATCTTCATGTGTTATAAGTAACGCTCCCATCTATCCAGTATTTTCCAGGATACACCTGCGTTCTGATGCTAATAAGTAATTTCCAAAAGCTCATCGAAAGCTTATAATTAAAATATAATTTTAAGGAGTATGGAATCTACTTTTTCTCCCAATAATTTAACTTAAACGAAATCCGAAATTTTCGTTGAAAAGTTGCGTGGAAAAATTAAAAGCTGCAGAAATATTTTACATTTCGGTTTAAAATTTATACGTTTTAAAATCTATTTTCTATCCCAATAATTTTAAGTTATTAAATTATCCAAAATTTTATCCAAAGCTTTTAATTAAAATATTATTTTATTCATTTTCAAATCTCTTTTATCTCCCGATAAATAAATTTAAATGAGATCGAAATTAAAATTTCATTAAAGAGCTCTGTGGAAAATTAAAATCCATACATAAGCTTTAATGAATTGAATTGAATTGAATTAAATGCAAATTATTATGAAGGCATTA
>JANTOP010022849.1:0-12878 GCA_027564815.1 Symmerus nobilis | reverse complement strand
AGAGTTAAAATTTTTTTAGTTTTTTTTTGTTTTCTGTTTATTCATTATATTTTGAACAAATTTTTGAGTGGTTACATAAAAAAATTTTATTTTGAAATTTTTTCATATAAGCAACGGACAGTCTAATATTCATATTGTTATTACATATATGTAGGTCTTTATTGAGGTCCTTTTATTTGGCTCGTTCGTTTGTTCGTAATGATAAAGAAAGTAAATGCATAATTGAGGAATAACTTTTTTCATTTTAAGCATATATAAATTTGAGCGTTACTGAATTATTAATTATATATATAGGCATATAGTTTATATAATAGGGATATAGCCAAATTATTAATTTGATTGAGGTGGGGAACAGTAGCTGAGGAGGCCAGATCAGTGAGAAATGGAGAAATGGTGGAGAAAAAGGAAGGTGCTTGTGTGAAACAAATTGGGGACTTGTGAATTCTTATTATCTGCATATTCTATTCCAAGGGTCGGCAACCTTTCTAAGCTGCGGGTCAAAACCAACCAACCAACCAACATTTCTGGTCAGTGGTATTTTCGTTTTTCAAACAGTCTTTTTTGGTGAATATGATAACCCCCAAATCCTTCCCTGCTTAAATGCGAGAAAAAATTATTAAAATGGAGCATTGGCGTACGGTCAACGTCTCCATAAGATGTGCACAATTTCTGTGCCGAAAAAAAATGTAAAAACGCAGAAAGTTGCTTTAACAGTTAGGTAAAAATACGAAAAATAAATATTTCGGAATAGTTGAAATTTATCTATAGGAAAAATCAAAAATTCATAAGGGCTCGTACCGAGAAATTTTAATATCGGAAATCGCAATATTTGTTCCGGATTTCCCAATTATTTTCTTTGGATCCAAAAAATGTAATGATGCAGGAAGCTTCTAAATTAGTTGTAGAAAAATACAAAAATATCAAAATTAAACATTTCGTTTAAAAGCTCTGCAATAACTTAAAAGCTCCCAGAAAGCTTTATTTTTACGTTGTAAAATCTGTTTTCTAACCTAACAACGACCCTTTAACGAAATTTCAATTTTTATATAAATAAAGCAAAATAAAGCTTTTAAAACTTCGATAGCTCATTGAAAGCTTAAAATTAAAATCTTATTTTAGATAATTTTAATCCGATTCATTAAATTTTAATGAAATATGGGATTTTGACAGAAAGCTTATTCAAACTATTAAAAGCACAACGAAAGCTTTAAGTTTCGAATTTAATTTTTAACGTTTAAAAAACTATTTTCTATCCAAATATGATTCTTTAACAAAATTTCAAATTTTCCCAAACAAAATGCTTTAAAAATTTCGAAAGCTCATTCAAAAATATTAAATAACATAATTTGAGTTAGAAATTTGCAGCAATAAAAATTGGTTACGATTTTGTTGATATTTCAGGTGCACTCTGCGCTCACCTTCTGCGCATTAGACTGCACGCCACTAAAGTGGAGATACATAATACTGAAAAGACTCGGTTCTACAAAATTTTGCATAAATCAAATAAAAAATATCAATAAAATTAAAAACATGTAATTTTTGTCTGTTTATACCATATAATATTACATTTTCTTTCCAGAACTCATGTGGGTCACTTGAAATTATCAGACGGGTCACTCGGTGACCCGCGGGTCATAGGTTGCCGACCCTTGTTCTATTCTATCTTAATTTTTTTTAAATTCATCAAACATTGATTGTTCATTTCATTACGTGCGCCAATTATATTGTACAATTTATATCACTAAATAAGATTTAGTTATACACTTTTGATTCAATACAAGATTGTTGTCGTTCATCCGTGTACTTCATATTTTATATATATTTTTCCAATTTAATTTTCTTCTGAAATAAAAGTCCAAATGATATTGTTTTCCCATAAAATGTGTGTTCTTGGCACTTATACAAATTCTATAAATTTTGCTTTTAACTGTTTGAAAAATTTATCGGAATCACTTGAAGAAGTCAACTAAAGATGATTTATATAATATGGGGAAACAACAACATTTCCGAAGAAAGTTATTTCTTTAAATAAGGGAAATTTATTGATTATAGCAGGTATTTGCCGACATCGCGGTCCAAACTTGAAATTAATCTTTGAAATTTGACAGTCAAATATGCACACAAAATCCCATTATTTCATTCGATATGAGCGTTTCTTCGATTAATTAATTTCAGCGTATTAGCTTCTGTATTTGGTGATTCTGCGTTTATTAATTAGTACTTACCCTGTAGAGTGTAGACCGTATGCCAACCTGATCGCAAAAATTAAAAAAAAGATCAAAGAAATTGAAATACAAAAGAACATTAAAAAAATATAAAATAAAAATTGAAAATAAATATACTATAAAACAAGTTCTGAAATAACTGAAATAATTGAATATTTGTATTGTATTTATACTACATAATATTGTTATATAAAGTAAGTACAAATTTATGTCAAACATCTGTAAAGCAAATATTTATTTTTATTTAGTGGACATAATTATTGCAAAGAAAATGATTGTAGAAAATCTTTGATATTTTCAGTATTTGCAATTATCGTTGAGAGATTCATATCATTTTTATGTTCATATTCACATCAACTTATATACGATGTATGCCCGTAGGGATGTTACATTTTTTATATTTTTTTTCTATATTTCTTATTTCCCTAAATGATAACCTTATTTTGTCCATTAACACTTTCAAAAGTTGTTTATGTCTCTCACACAGTTGCGCGCGGTCAACATGTTCATAAGGTGTGCAGAATTTTTAATTTTCCTGGGGCGGAAAAAAATGTAGAAACGCAGAAAGTTGTTTTGACAGTTATGTAAAAAATATCAAAATAAAATATTTCGGAAAAGTTGAAATTTATCTAAAAAATATCAAAAATTCGTTAAGGTTCCCACCGAGAAATTTGAATATCGGACATCGCGACATTTGATCTGGATTTCCCGATTATTTTATTCGGATTCAAAAAAATGTAACGATGTAGAAAGTTCATAAATTATTTGTAGAAAAATAAAAAATATCAAAACTATACTTTTCATACAAAAGCTCTACAAAAACTTAAAAGCTCCGAGAACGTTTTATTTTCCGGACCATGTTTTTTACATTGTAAAATCTATTTTCTATCCAAACAACGATCCTTTAACGAAGTTTAATTTTTTTCTAAAACAAAGCTTCAAAAATCTCGAAAGCTCATTGAAAGCTTAAATAAAAATGTATTTTGATATAATTTGGAATCGAATTTTTATTCTATTCATTAATTTTAAACGAAATATGGAATTTTCGCAGAAAGCTTTTCCTAAACTATTTTAAGCTTAATGAAAGCTCTAAATTTCGAACTTAATTTTTTACGTGTAAAAATCTATTTTCTCTCCAAATAACGGCCCCTTCACGAAATTTCAAATTTTCCCAAAAAAATTCTTCGAAAATTTCGAAAGCTCATTGAAAGCATATAAATATTTATCTAATATTTCAGGCTGAAATTTTCAAGGATAATGAATGACTTCATGATAATTTGCCTTCAATTCAATTCAATTCATTAAAGCATCCGCAGAAATTGTAATTTTTCACAAAGCTTTTATCGAAAGTTTCCGATTTCATACAAATTTATTTATCGGGCGGTAAAATAGATTTGATAATGAATAAAATAATATTATATTTTAATTAAAAGCTTTTGATATTATTGTTGTTTGATATTATTATTAAATAAAATAATTAGGTGTGCTCTGCACCTTCTGCACAGTAGACTGCCACTAGTCTCACAGAATATTACCAATATTTACGGCGGGTATATCCAACCTATAATTATAAATGTACCATTAGGTTGCAATAATATTTTTTAGCGGTTACTTTTTAATTGGGCAGCGGCACTTTAATTGAATATTTAACTAAAAGTATTTCTTTAGATAGTTTTCAATATTCTTATCTACAGACTATCAATATAAATGCGATGATCTACTGCTAATGAAATATAAATAATAATAAATAATATTTATAATTAACTCGTCCATAAAATAGTTAAGATATAAAAATGCATACGAAAAGAGAATTACAACGAATACGAGAGTAACCTAAAAGTAAAAATTTGCAAATTGATTGTGTATACTGTATAATGTGCACTTTATTTACCGAGTACACATCTGATTATAGTTAGTTCGGAATACCATCATTTATTCTTAAATTTGTATATCTTGAAAATAGGAATTCAATTCGCTTCTCAGTCTGCGATCTTTCGAATCTATACTCATCTCAAGTTATGCTGGTATAATTTCATTTCTTAACGTTTGGTTTTATAAACGAATGTATAATTAGCATGTAATATGACCTATATGATATAAACTGTCGTAAAACGAGTAAATATGATGTTAAAACGTAAGTACACAGTTTTTAGTAATTAATTATACATCAGTCATAATAGATTTCCATCGAAGGAATAAAAATAATTCGCTGAATCGAGTTAATTACTAAGCAATTTAAATATTTTGAATTATTAATTTAAAAATACAGAATTAATGGGGAGGTTTTCATATATCGTACTAGCTCCATTCCCTTACCAAATCTATATTCATTCCAATTATTAATTTAATAATTATAATTACGTACCTAATCATTTGTTATGTAGATAAATGAATTTGTTAATATTTTCATTTACAGCAAATTGATTTATATTCCACCTGATATTGTTAAGTCACGCAATTAGTTAAACAAATCTTTCAATTTTATTACTTTTAATCGCATCATGCGATTTCTAAAAATAAATCATAAATTATAATTTTTGCAATAATTAACTGATATAAAATATGTTTTGTATTAATAATTTTACCTTGAATAAGAGTTCAGTCTGTGAGAAAGGATCGTTATCATTTGAATTATAGTTATTTAGTTAATTGAAATAATTGGAGTTGCTTTAGGAGTTTATGTAAAATAAACAAAAGGGAAATATATTAATCGTATAGAGTTTATATCAAGATATCTTTAACTATAAGTATGCTTAAAATAAATTTTATTTAACCTTTAGTATTGCTAGTCTTATAATTGCTTTCATTTGAATTACGGTAGGTACGTTAACTACTATTTCAACAAAATACTAACCATTGTATTTTTTTTCATACATTTCGTGTTAATGCAAATAAGCCCGGAACGCTTTAAGCATATTAAATAAACGATTTAGATAATTATTTATTTAATTGTAATAACAATATATATTATATGTATAATACAATACAATATCGTTTAGATTGAAATCGATGAATATTTATTTATATTTCAAAATATTCGAGTGAATGCACGAAATTTTAAAGCAATTATAATTATATTTTATTTTTTTTAATGAAATATCTTATATTTTCCGAAATTTCCAAAATAAACTAAAATGAAGACTTTTAAGTTTACTTATATTTTTCTATCATCTGGAATCAAGACCTGATAACTACTTGATGCATCAACTAAAAGCTGCATGATGATATGGATAAACGTACTTTGTGTATGAATGAAGTATATCGATTACCCCACTTTGTATTCTAAACTATGTTCAAGTATTAGAAAGGCATATGGCTAAACTCCAAAGATATAATTTCTAGTAAGGAATGGAAGAAATTATGGTTAACCAGGCCTTGGAAATAGGAGATTTTACTATTTTAAGAGCATCTATTCTATGAGAAAGTATACTTTACCCAGATTTTATATATATTAGAGTTTATATTCGATAATATAATTCTAAATCAATGTCTATGGATAGAATGCGCTAAAAATGAATGGTATTTAATGATTTATAGCTCAGAGGGCGGAACATTGGACAGGTATTAAACCATTACAAGGTGGATATATTATATTTTCCAATAATATTTATAACACCAATTACCTGACGGAATGGTGAAAAATATGTATTTATTGTTAAAATTTATAGGTTATAACTGGAGGAGTTTACCATCCTTTTTTTTAGTTTCTAAATCTGAGGCGAATACGAATTGGCACAATATTTATTCAGGTGAACAAATGAAATAAAGTAAAAATCAATATATTTTCCCAATGTTAAAGTTTGTTAAGAAATTGTATAAATGTATTTTTGTTAGAAGGTAGCATATTTAAACTAATCTCATAACCAAATTTGGTTTCCCGCTACACTTATAGTGAAAATAATTAATATGATTAATTACCCAAATTTGAAATGGTATTCTTGGGGTTAGGAATAGTATTAGTAATTAAGGAATATTTTCATAACTTGTACCTATATAATGTATTTTACATTATCACAATTCCAATGTATCAATTACGATTTGTATAACAATGGTCTCTTCTCCAAGTGTGTCCTGTTGTTAAAGTAAGGTACTTGCGTATCATTCCAGGAGTTAGATTCCGACGGATTTCTCTACGTTTTGGTCTATATCTATTTGACACTTCGACTCTATATATTTTTATTCACCATCCGTTTATTTTATAGACACCACAAAATCTGTCGGTAGAGCAGTATGTTTACGTAATGAACGAATACGTTAATTTTGAACGTTATACGTAATGAACGTTATGTTTAAGTAATACATAACGAATGAAACATTTCTTTAATTGTTTCTCCCCATATAGCAAGGTGTTGGGATAAATTGTCGGATGAGGGAAGCAAAATGTAAGTTCAAATGTTTTTCTTTTCGTTTTCAACTTAAATTGTAATAAATGCAAGAAGTTAAATTTCGCTAAGTTGTGCTTATATTAATTATTTAATATTTTTTAAATATTAATGTTGCGTGTGGGAGAAAATTGCAAATTAATCTAATATATTGGAGCAAAGAGGAATGGAAAAGGTGTTGGAGAGACAAAAAAAAATATCAAATTAAAAATAACGTCACGATACGTAAGGTAAGGTATGTTCTAATATCAAAATTGAATACGTAAAACTGGAAATAACTGGAACGTTAAGCAGGCTTAAAATTTAATTTGAAATTTTACTGTCGATAAAGAAGTATGCGAACATATTGTCAGTTTTATGGAGTTACAAATATATAGAGAAAACCAATGGAATCCAGCCACAGGTTAGGTATAATCTCGGATATAAAATAACATTTCAAGTAAATTTGTTTTGTTTGCTTTATTAATTTGGATTTATTTTAGTTACCAATTTGGAATTTGATGGTTAATTTAAGATGATTTATGTATCATAGATAAATATTCAATTAAAATCCTATACTGACTTTCTATATTTCCTATTATGGTTCGTTTCCAGATAACCGTTTCGTTTTCTCTACATATGACGCGTTATAAATTGTATTTTGTAACAAAATATAGTTATATTTTTGGTTCAAAATATTTATGTACAAAATATGCTAGGAGATCTATTTTTAATAGTGGCTACGTTTTTCCAACAATATATAGATAGTCCCCAACTAATACACCCGATGTACATATAAAGGTTTGTCTCTTCGTTTTTGGTTGATATCGATAACAAATTCATTTTTCTTAAAAATTACTTATATCCAATATCTATCTTGCTGTTATTGCTTGATATTGTGTATTTATTTTTAACGTTTTGATAATTTTTCTCTGGTAGAAAATGGGAGGTGTTGTTTTTCATTCAGGCGACTGGAGGAAATATAAAAAATGGCTATTAGAGACTAGGAGTTTTCATAACTTCCATATTTCCTGAAGCATGGCTTTGTTTTATGCTGAAATGATAAACATACAATTAACGATAATAATTATTTTATTATTCGAATTTATTTTCTTCTCGTAATAAAATGTCTATCCTAATACAAAGTTTCAATATGACTATGATAATAAGAGTTTGTTTTTCAATACATTTCTAATTGGTAGAATCGCCTATACATATATAAAAATTCGTAATCTATTTGATATTTCCAATAAACGTCTAATTTTTATGAACAAAATAATTTATATCTTAATTCTGCCAATTTTTCTGTATATTTGTTTTTTCTATCTTTTCCATTAATGTTTCTGAATTAAATATTTTATTTTTGAACTTTGGTACTAAAAGCAGAGGCTACCCAAAATTGAATATAAAAATTTTTATTACTTGAATTATTGAGCAACCTAAACCAAAGTTTGAAATAATTCCCCTGAAACTGTCTATACATATTTCTTGTAGTAAAATGAATTTTTAAACCTTTTATAATTTTATGGGTAATTATTTCTCTTACTTTATTAATTACCTAAATGCATGTATAAATGATTATGTTTATTTTAACAGTAGATTATTTTAAAGAAGACTAAAAAGCAGTAATTTTTCGAAAATAAGTCAATTAAATAGAATTTTAATTTCAACACATCCTAAATAATTAAATAGAAACTAATATTATACCTTACTTGAAAATAATTTATATGCCGAGGGAGCATTATGAATCCACAAAAATGGCAAGATTAAAATTTATGACTCGAATTGCGAACGAATCCCATTTGTGGTATATGTCTGAAAAATTAAGTAATATAAGTAATTAGTTGTATAATGGATATGAATTGGACCATTTCTTTTTATTTATTAAGGGGATCGCACCACATTACATTTTTTTGAAGTAAAAGTATCTAAAAATATGTCCTCAAAATTTCAAGCCGATCCGAATTAAATTGAATGAGATATTGGCCTTGATTGAGAAGCGTGTGTTAAGACTCTGAATTGAAATTGAAACTTTAAACCCATTTTTCTCAAAATGCCATTTCTTAAATCGGTGACCAATATTACTCAATGGTTTATTCAATATATAAAAATCTAGTCCTTAATCGACCGATTTTTCTCGACCACAACTTTTTTTTATTCAGCCAAAAACGGCCGTTTTTTTGTAAAAATCTATCCAATTACTTTGAATACACTTGTTTACAGATTTCAGCTTCATCTCGGGATATGGATTCTCATAGAATTTTTTCGATGTATTTTGGGGCTTAGTTTCCAAAAATGCCAATCATTATTTTTTCTTAAGAATCGTTTTCGAGATAACCTCAAAAAACACGTTTTTTGGTACTCTTTCAGTTATTTGATCATATCTCCAAAAATTTTTATCCGATTTGGATGTTTGGATATTCGTTCGAAAGGTCATTTTATCCTCTTTCCAAGGATATCCTATTATGTATGATCAGATAGAAATTGATGGAATTACAGGCGATCAAAGTTCCAAAAAAGTGAGTTTTTTTTAAAGTCACTAAATTTCATTTGCTTCGTCTAACTCCAAAAGCTTGTTTTAAAATATTTTTAAGATTTTAAATGTAAGATTATTCTTTTCCGAGAATTTTAACAACAAATATGCCCAAATCGGACAAAAAATGCAGAAGTTATTTAAGAATGAATGAAAAAAGGTAATTTCTGTATTTTCACATATTTATGATTCGATTCGAGAATAAGTATTTTTCCTTCACTTTCTTCGTTTATTCTCCGTCAGCCATCATGCCTTCATAACGCTTTTCCATTATTGCGATGTCCTGGTGGAAACGCTCACCTTGTTGTTTCTTGGCACCGAATAGTGATGATAGGCCTTTTAACTAATTTTTGTATTAATTATTATTTATTTCGACATATTCTACATTTCTATATATTTTTATAGAATTTAACATCAAACAAGATACAACAAACTTAACATTAATACATATGCAACCCTACATTATTACTTTTATGTTATAAAACGGAAATTATGTGAATGTGATATGATTGCATATATTTTATTTTCCCAATGATACATGTTTTATTAAATTATTAATGTAATTGTAGTAATTGTGTACCAGTTAATATATATGAACTCATAATAAATGACTGATTGCCTTTTTATGAGTTTCAGTTTAAATATCCGTGTTTGATTCATTTTATTATCATTTAATATACCGGAGTAATATACAATTAATAATTATTTCTAAAATAATCAAACATAAATTCTTTTCATACCCATTATTTTTATCAAACATAACGCCGCGCCGGCCGCTATATTCGATACAATTCATTTTAATGCTTTCATTCCATTGTTAACATTTTTTGCAGTATAATGTTTAGTTTAAATGATGAAGGAAAACGCAATATTACAATTAATTTTCCCAAATATTTAATTTTAATGCGTTTATGATTACATACGAAGGTTTGAATGTGTGCTTTAGGAAAACTAAAAAAATTAATTAATGAAAGCATTTATTGTAATTACAAGTAATTTTTTATTATTACTCTTTCTTTACACTGCTCACTTTTGACAACCGCATATTTTAATTAAGGGAAATGAAATATAATACGGTTTCCATCATTATTCGACTGTAAAGTAACATAAATTCTTATGGGATTTTGATTTGTTGATTGTTGATAATAGTATTTTGTTAGAGATAATATTATACAAAATAATGTCAATTAAATGGAGTTAAATACTCTACTTTAAGCATTTGTTGTTTAGTTGGGGTTATAATGGATTTTATGTGAACTCTGATTGACATACTTCATGTTACATATCAGTACAGTAAAGTAGCCGCCTTCAAGGCAATATAGGTACATCGTGAGGTGGTTTATAATACATACTAGGCTATTTTACTACTAATGGGTGATTACATAAAATTCAGGCAATTTCGGTTCCAGTATCAATCAACTCTTTTCTTACAATTTGATTATTTTCATAAACATGTGATTATTTAATAGTTCGTAAAGTAATTAAACGATATTAGCACCCTACTTAACTGTTACAGTCAATTGCGTGTGGTGAATATCTACATAAGGTGTGCAGAATTTTATGATACCTTTGTTTCAGCCTTTATCTCAGAAATTGTCTAACATTCTTTAGAAAAATGTCAATGATCATTTAGTAGGCAGCTCATGTAGTGGACTTTCTAAAGATTAGAATTTCTATAGTCTGTAGCACAACGAACATACCAATAGCAAAGCTTCTGCGCTCCTTTGAAAAAAATAATTGCACGGATTATTCAAAATTCTTCAGGATTTCTATAATACCCTTTAAAAAATCATTGATCATAGGCAATCTTAGACGAATCTTTCGTAGCTAACTGCCTAAAATCCATTTTAAATCCTCTAACTAATTCTAATTATTTTGAAATAATCGATTTTTATCGAAACCATCGTATTTTTTTTAAGGCTATTTTTCATAAATGATTCAAAGAACTATGTAAAACTTCATCGTATCTCGAGATAGAGTCCCGAAATTGGGAGGAGGAGGAGGATTGGGAGGATTTATAAATTGTTCTAACGTTTCCCGACATATACTGAACAGCTTTACACGTTTTCTGGGAAATCGTAACGGAGTTTGTAAGATATTCCTGATTTTTCACAAAATTTCTGGCGTTTTCGACTCTTTCTTCACTATATTACTTTAATCTTTCTCTTCGCCAACTATTTCTAGACGTTTCTTATTTTATTCGTCTTATTACAATTTTTTACAAATTATTGCGAGTTTTGTCTAATTTTTTATGAAATTTTCTTTCAAAATAATTTTCCCGGGACTTTTTCCGGTACAACAACAATAACTTTGATAATGATAATTTTTCCGATTTAAAACCATCTAAAAGTGGTTTTTTGGCGTTATTTCAAAAATTATGATTTTAATAATTTCATCTCAATGAAATCTCCACCAAAATTCGGGGGTTGCATTTATTTTAATTTTATAAATTTTAACTAATTCACTATTTATTTGGGAACAATTTTGTGTTAATAGATTTTCCCCGTTCTGAAGAAAATATTTTTAAATATATGATTTCCTTCCAGAACGGTCTAAGATAAAATTTTTAAGATAGGATTTTTTTTCGGTTTTATTACAACAAATTATTATTGATCAAATAGATTAAAATATCTTTAAAATTAATATTGAAACTTTGAGCTTTCGGTGAGCTATGGATATTTTCTAGGGAAGTTTTCTTAAGATTTTTAATTTCGTTTAAAATTAATTAATTGGATTGTTAGTTGATTTGGAAACGTATAAAATTATATCTGAAACTTATAACTCTATTTGAGCCTTTAAGTTCTTGTAAAACTTCCACACGAATACTTAAGTTTTTATTTATTTTTTAGTTATTTGAAATTTTAACATTGGGCAATAGGCTGTCTGATGAAGCAGCTATGACATATTAATTTAAGTTAGAAAATTCCACTGTAGCGTTTGTGATAGCTTTAACACTTGGTTATATTTAACATCTTATTAATAGCGTATCTTCCATTCAATTAATATACAATAAATAGCAGATTGGCCAATGGCCAATATGAATACTCTGTGGTTTAAGCTTAATATTTTATATTTTTATTATATTTTACATCAGCCACAAGGTTGCTATCTATAAGAATATGTCTGCACAAAACCACTCCTTAATCATAAACTTAACATAAATTTCTTATAATCTAAACATAATGTTATCTTAATCTTATTTTAATCTAAATCATAATTATTATCCTAAATTTATTTAAATATTATAGCCAGCTTTTTAATGTACATAAAGTAGTCTTTTAAAGCTCTGATATCGGCAGACGTTCTAAACGATTTTGTTGAAATCAGGTGTGCTCTGCGCCTTCTGCGCATTAGACTGCACGCCACTGGTTGTAGTCCAGGTAGCTAGATATTCCGTTAAGTAGGTAGTTCTCATACAGGAAGTTTTTTTTAAGAAGCAAATCTACAAATAAATTACTATAATATAGATAGATTTAGGTATATAAAATTAAAATTCGCGACCTTGTGACAATTATTGGAAATAAATATATATATCTGATCTTTCACGAGAAAATCCACCAAGTTTGCGAAATCAAGTATGTCAGAAACACGCGTTCATTTTTTTTGCTTGAATATTTCATGTGTTACTTCACGTACGTTTTATTTAAAATTTTTGTTGGGAATATTTTGGCATACTCTACGTCATGGGTCTCCAAACTTTTTAGCCTAAGGGCCACATTGACTCCTCCACGAAGTACGGCGGGCCAAGACTTAGTTAGC